>AWOL01S0022264.1:0-14362 GCA_000715115.1 Nicotiana otophora | reverse complement strand
GATACTATAGTCGCCGGCCTTGAGCGGTCGAAGAATAAAGAGGTGTGGGAGGAGAGGTTTGTCAGTTTGGCTGACTTATCTAGCTTCAATGCGTGGTGGCCAGTAAGGTCGCTCACTCTTGAGCGATAGTTCCAATTGAAAGATCTAGAAAAGTACAACCCTGCAGTCTTGAGGTAGTTTCGAGAGAGCAAGGAATGGATGTGGTTCACCCAGCGTGGTGGATGCAAAGGAATACCTTGTCTGGGAATTCTACACCAATGTGGCGCATATTAAGAAAGGGACAAAGGTAACTAAAGTGAGGAACCTCAAGGTGCGTTTGGACCAGCACATATTGAACACTTACTTGGGGTTTGATAATGTCAAGCCCACAGAGTATTTGGAGAACTTGGCACTTAGGGATGCAGCTCGCTCGTGGCTAGCTGAAATTCTAGCAGCTCCTGGAGCACCACCACCATGGATCACAGCAGGGGTGGCTATTCACATAAACGCTTTGAGTTTTAAGGCAAAGAGGTGGCAGACCTCTGTATGCAGCCGACTAGACCCATTTCAGAATGAGACAAATCTTCCGATCCCGCGGGTAGTTCTAGTGCCTCCATGATGGCCAGGTACCCGATCAATGTGGGTGCCGTGATGTCGGCCAATATCTCATGGTCGCCAGGCAAGCTGACATATCCTATCCGTATCCCAATACCATTACTGAGTATCTTACGGATATGAGGATGGAGTTGAGAGATTTTGTTACGAAGGTGCGGGCAAAGAAGCCCTTCTCATGGTACTCGTTGATGGATGCACAAAACCCTAAGTAAAAGGGTTAGTCGTCTACCACCACAGGCTATCCTGATGAGCCATTGATGGTAGCTGGAGAGGTAATTGGCATTCCATCCACTTCAGCTGAGCCTTTAGCTAGTGCAGCAACTATGCCTCCACCTCTAGCCTCAATGCCTTCATCATCCCCTATTACAGGTTCCACCTCGGCTTTGAGGCTGGTGCCGATGCCTACTGCGCCACTCTCTGCGTTGCGAGTTTCCCAGACATTAGCGAGCCTCAACAACTGGATGCAGATAGCTACTACAAAGCTGTCTGACATATCCAATACTGTTGCAACACAGTCCTCCGTTCTGGCACCTTAGATGCCCTCAACAGTGGAAGAAACATTGAAGAAACTCCTGGAGAACCAGAACACGATTATGGCTACATTGCTGCAACATGGGTCAGTGATAGAAGAACTGGGCAAGGAAGTGAAAAAGATGAGAAAGTCCCAGGCATCCAAGAAGTCAGTGGACAAGCTCCGGAGACAGGTTACCACGCTTGCGGCAGCCGGAGATATTCTATTTGATATGTTGATTGACCCACACCATCCAGACCCAAATCCCAAAGCACCTACAGCACCAGTTGGCCAGTCTGAAGAGCCAAACTCTGCTGTTGACACTGCTGAGGCAGCGCGTCAGATGTTCACCAACCTAGTCACTCCCAGAGTTGAGGACGATGAGATCCAGTTGGAGGAGACTGAGGGTGGTGATGCTGCTGTGGACATAGAGATGGCTAGGGAGCCATAGGGAGTTTTCTTCACTCTTACCCTTCCTTTACTCTTATTTTGTTAAGCATTGGGTACAATGCTTATTTTTATTTGGGGGGGGGGGTGGAGTCTATTTGATATGATTTGATGATTCTGAGACAATTGGTTTATAATAACTGACAGTATTCTCTTCTTTTTCCTTATTCTGTATATATTCTCTCTTCGCTTCTCTCATTATGAATATATCTTCTCTCATTATGTATATTAGTATTGCATGCAATAGTTTCTGTTTGTAGCTTCTTTATGTTTGGTTCTCTTACTAGTTAGTGTTTAATTTAGTAGCTTCTTATCTATTTAGAAACTTCTTTTTGAATTAGTAGCTTCTTTTCGATTTAGTAGCCTCTTTTCGATTTAGTAGATTCTTTTTATGTTTTAGTGGATAATAAGCCTTTGATTTTCTTAATGCCACGATTCTTTCCAAAGGTAGTGTTTTGTGTGAACCGGGTTACTCTTCCCAACGATGGATGGCGTGACAACCTTCTTAAGGGATTGAGTCTGTTTTTGGTATTTAGGTAATAATAGTAGTAGTAATGAATAAAAAGACCTAATTAAATCATACTCGAAGAGTCAAACATGCTTCACTTGGCACCAACACACTTAACTATGTGCTTATAGTTAAAAATAAGGTTTTGGAAAGAAATATCTCTAGTTAGTGACTTTGTGACTATTGTGTTGACTTAGGTAATCATCGAGTAGTTTAATCGAGCCATAATGATTTTCAATCTTGAATATGGTCGTTGTGGACCCTCGACTCAATCCTCTTTAACAATCCAGTTGCATGAGGGGTGAGGTATTTTTGTTGCTAGTCTAAGCACCCGTGCGAATGGTCTAGAACTTGCCCCGAATCTGTTTCAAGGAAAAATTGTAAGTTTTACTTGGCTTGCGAAGTGATTGTAGGATTTCCTTGACCCGCTTAAAGTTTTCCATTGCCTGCCAATGTTGTTATCCCTAGTCAACTCATTTGAGCCTCGAGCCTTTCTCATTTGATAACTATATTACAAGCCTTTACTGTTTGTCGTGACCCTCTCTTGGCACCCGAGCTTTCCTTAACACTCTTGTGAAATAATTGGCTAAAAACATAAGTTTGGGGGAGATAAGAGGAACTTGAAAGAGGTATCAAGGCACAAAAAGAGAAAAGAAATGATGAGAAGGAAATGCAAGAAAAGGAAAAAACAAAAAGAAAAAAAATAATATACAAAAAAAAAGAAAGTGAATAAGTGGAAAAGTTGAAGGGATTTAAAGAAAAGTAATGATACAAAGCATGGAGAAATCAAAGAGGGAGAAAATGAATGTCATGATCAAGAAAGAGTGATGTTAAGTCTCTCTAGTTCCCTAAGGAAAAGAAAGTGCTTCAAGGAATTGGCAAAGCATGAGCCGAGAATAAAAAAATGGAGTGCTTAAGAAAAGGTGAACCCACTCAACCATAGTGTATCCAACCTTGGTCCAAAAGCCTTCATTACATCCCGAAAAAGTACTACGTGATTTCAAGCCGAGTGGGCTTACATTAGTGGCGATCTACATGAGGGGCAAGCATATGGTACTAGAAGTAGTACTTGTGACATTTTCTTGAGAGAGATGAGTGAACCTGTCACAAATCTTTGTAAAATTCTTAAGTGAACTAGGAAAATGGAGAGTAGAAGAGGAGGAGTTTGGGATTCACAATGACCTACATAAAAGAGCGAGCTTCCTTGATGAATAAAGTCAACTCTTGATTCTCAAGTGGAATATCTCCGGTTGCCGCAAGCTTGGTAACCTATCTCCGGAGCTTGTGCACTGACTTCTTGGATGCTTGGGACTTTCTCATCTTTTTCACATACTTCTGACCCAAGCCCAAAAATTGATCTCGTCCAAATCACACCTCAAAACAAGGATATGAAATGGTCGATTGCAATAATAGTATCCAACAAAGAGTCGGGATCGAATCCACAGGGAGTTTATATGGGAGTTAGGAGTATATATTCTAGTGCGTGAGTTTGAACTATCTTAATTTACACTTCCACAAATTGGTTTTGTTTCTATTTCTATTTTCAAAACTAAGATTGCAAAGTTTAAAAATAAAACTAAGATAATTGTTTTTGTTGTTTTTCAAGTTTGTAAAAAGCCTAGGGCTATGACCATCACCTAGGCGTTTGTCTAATGAGATATAAACCTTAATGCTTGTTTTGTTGATCGGGGTGTATTATAGTTATCAACTCTCAATTACACACTCAATACCTCTCGGTCAGAGAGTGGTTTTTCCCAATTTGGCTTTCTCAAGACCAAATGGGTTGTAGAAAATGGTTTATAAAAGGTCAAGTCGGGTTATTACTATCTCTAGGTTGAACCCTTTAATATGGTTGATCAATCTCTCAATTGACCCAATTTCTTGTTAGCCAAGTTTTTCTCGACTAAGTCTCTTTTTCTCAAGTAGATACCAAGTCAAAAAGGCATGAACTAATGGTTGCGACCATTAATTCTATAAATTAAAGCATCAACAAGGCTAAATAATAAACATTCAATCATAAACAAGCACTAAATTAGATACCCATAAGGTTTACACACTAGGGTTGGGTCAAAACCCTAGTAAACAATCTAGCTACTCATGCTTGAAATTGAATAAATAGAAGAAGCAACACTAATTAAACTCATATTGTAAAGTCCAAATGATAAAATCTATGTTAAAATATCCCAAAATATAGAAAACTACTAAAAGAAGCAAAGAAAAGCGGTTACAGGACTTGCTGATGTCAAAAGTTAACCTAATTTTGTGAAACTCGTCTATTTATACAAGGCTAGCAACTTTGGACAAAAATGCCCTTCAGGAGGTTCTGCGGCCGCACAATTCCATGTGCGGTCCGCAGAAGTCTTCATCTTTGCAGGAGCTAAGATTCTGCAGCCACACAATTCTCCACTGTGGCCATGAGGCATTGTTTCTGCGGTCCGTAGATTTATCACTGCGGTCACAACCTGGTCTTCTGCGGCCGCACAATTCTTGTACGGTCCGCATTCTTGAGGGACTTGGACTTTGAAAATTTTCACGCCCTCTGAAGTTCATCTCCAGTTCTTCATGTTCGGCCGCACAATTCCTGTGCGGACCGCAGTTTACTAGGAAACCCTGTTGGGATTTGCTTCATTGTTTGCGGCTGCAGATGAAATTCTGCGGTCCGCACTTTTCAAGCTATTGTGCCTTTTGGTGCCTTGTATTATGATTACTCCTTTTTGAGTCAGCTTTCTTCTCGGGAGTCCCACTTCCAATATTCCTGCAAACTTTGCATATTTCATCAGTTTCAGGAACACAATTAAACGCTTTTAGACTAAAACGAAAGCTAAAAGGCGCTAATAAGTAGTCAAAATCCCTACTAATCAACTGACTACAAATAGACAAATTAAGCAATTAGTTCTACCGCAAAGAACGACTACTGTGGATCCCAATAGTACCATCATATAGCCTAAGAAGGGTTTCTAACATGACCGGCAGCTCAATAGATCTAGCACATGGTGAAAATACGGATAACAACAAGATTTAACAACTATTCAGTTCCATGGAATCGACCAAGTCACAATTCTTACGGTACACACCTACATGCCCGTCACTTAGCACATGCGTCATCTCAACACCAATCACATAATGCGAAATTCATGGTTTCACACCCTCATAACCAAGTTTAGAAGTGTTACTTACCTCAAACCGTGCAATTCTCTACTCCAACACGCCCTTGCCTCGCGAATCGACCTCCAAATGCCTCGAATCTAGCCATAAATAGTTTGATACAATCAACACGAGCTAAAGGAATAAGTTCCATATGAAATTACTAAGCTTTTAATTAAAAGTCAAAAAGTCCACTCAAAAGCCGGTCCCCGAACTCATGTCTCGGAATCCAATAAATGTCACAAAACCCAGAAGCCCATTCAACAACTAGTCCAACCATACCAAATTTACTAAAATCCGGCACCACATCGTCACCCAAATCCCCAAATCAAACTCTCCAAATCTCTAGCTTCAAATTCCCAAATTCCACCTTAAATACACACAAATTAGGTGGAAAATTCAATGGGGAAGATTATTGATTAAAAATGAACACAAGTGACTTACCTCAAGAAACCCCTCGAAAATCCCCTCAAAAATCGCCTTAGACCGAGTTTGTATTGTCCAAAATGAAGAAAAATCGCAAACCCTTAAATTTAAATGTTTTGTCCAGCCTTTTCGCTCCTACGGACACTTAACCGCATCTGCGGTTCCGCTTTTGCGGAAAACCCCACCGCTTCTGCGGTTTTTCCAAGGCTACATTGCCTCCCATTCTGCGGACTCGCTTCTGCGAGAAGCAGTCCGCTTCTGCGGACACCAGCGCATCTGCGACCCCCGTCCGCATCTGCGATCACGTGGGTGTGGAATTTCCCTCACACCTGCGGCCACTGCCCCACTCTCCCTTGTTCCACTTCTGCGCTGCCGTGCTCGATTCTGCGAGCTCGCACTTGCGATCAAAAATCCGCAGGTGTGATCGCACCGGTAGGCTCCTTCCTTCAGTAATGCACTAAGTCTCGTTTCTGATCTGTTAACCATCCGAAATCAACCCGAGGCCCCCGGGACCTCAACCAAACACAATTATATGTCCTAAATCATGATACGAACTTAGTCGAGCCCTCAAATCTCCTCAAACAACATCAAACACACGAATCTCACCCCAATTCAAGACTATTGAAACTAAGAAAATTCCAACTTCTACAAACGACGCCGAAACCTATCAAATCATGTCTGATTGGCCCCAAATTTTGCACACAAGTCACAGATGACACCACAGACCTACTCCAACTCTCAGAATTCCAATCCTAGCCCGGTAACCACAAAGTCCACTCTCGGTCAAACTTCCAAATTTTCAACTTTCGTCATTTCAAGCCTAATTCAACTATAGAACTCCAAATCACAATGCGTACACGCTCCTAAGTCCAAAATCGCCCAACGGAGCTAACAGAACCATCAAAACTCTATTCCGAATTCGTTTACACATAAGTCAACATCCGGTCAACCTTTTCAACTTAAGTTTCCAACCTTGAGACTAAGTGTCTCAATTCATTTCAAAACCTCTTCGGACCCGAACCAACTACCCCAGCAAGTCACATAATAACTGCAAAATATAAAATGAGCAGTAAATGGGGGAACAGGGCTACAACTCTCAAAACAACTGGCCGGGTCGTTACATGTTTGGTTTGATTTGGTTTGGTATTAGAAAATAAAACCCGACCATAATTGGTTTGGTTTGGTTTTAACTAAAAAAAGTCAAACCGAAACCAAACCAACCCGATAGTACATTTATATAATTTTTAAAAATATTTTATACATATAAATATTTATTATAATGTAATTTATAAATATTTCTTAAATGTTTTCACAGTTTTATCTTTTAACGTATTATTTCAAGTTTAGACTTAACATTCTTGAATGGTAAATAAATTTTATAACCCATAAATGTAGTAATTTAAAGAAAGTTCAAATCAATACTAATTCTAATAAAAGAAATTCAATTCAATACTATGAATGGAGATATAACAACAACAACAACAACAACAACAACAACAACAACAACAACAACAACCCAGTATAATCCTACTAGTGAGGTCTGGGGAGGGTAGTGTGTACGCAGACCTTACCCCTACCCTGGGGTAGAGAGGCTGTTTCCAAATGACCCTCAGCATCCTTCCCTCCAAGAACTCCCCATCTTCCTCTTGGGGTGACTCGAACTCACAACCTCTTGGTTGGAAGTGGAGGGTGCTTACCATGAGAGCAACCCACCTTGTCAATGAATGGAGATAGTTTTGGATAATTATTTTAGTTTTACATTGGTTTATAATGAAAATGCATAACTTAATTTATCTTTTTCTTTAGTGCTTAGTATGTAATTAATATTAGTACTTATTAGCTATACTTATTTTAGCATGACATATATAGTATTTTTAGATTATGTTAATTTTCATTATGACTTTTTAATTAGCAATATTTATTTTATGTAATTTTATTATTTTATCTTTGTTATTGAATATTTTAGTATAATACTATGACTTATCTCATATTATTATGTTAGTTTCTTGAAAAACACATTATACATTTGTATTTTACTAGGACTTAAGAAATATTTGGAGCACAAGTTACATATTTTATGCTATGAAGACTTTACCGAAAAAATTCGAAAACCCGAAAAACCCGAGAAAAACGAAGATTGAAAAATCCGACTTTGTTGGTTTGGTTTGGTTTATAAATTTAAAAATCCGACACCATTGGTTTGGTTTGATAATTTTAAAATTCGAACCAACCCGACCTATGTACACCCCTAACGGAGAGTGTAAGTCATAACCCTTTTAAGTGTTGACATAACTAATAAACTATTTTTATTATCTTATTCTCAATTCTTAATCTCTAATAAGTCCTTGCTGAAATCACGCAAGCTGAAAAGAGGATGTAGTTAATTTATGGTCAAAACTCCCATTTGGCCATAAACTTTGAGAGCTATGTTTTCAAATTTTATTTTTAAATATATATTTGTTTATAGATTGTAACTATTTTTTGGCAGATTTAGAAAACAAAATCTTCAAATCTCAAAAATTTGCTCTCGAGTGTTTTTTGAAGTTTTCTACTCACAAAATTTCGAATTCTTTTCAAGTAAAATGCATGTCCAAAGACAATTTCAACTTTCAAATATTATTTTTCATCCCATCTTCAAAATTTAATTTTTTTTAAATTTTATCCAAATTTATGTCCAAACTCTAGTTAAGTCTCTTCTCTCATATTACATTAATTTTGTACTCGTGCATTTAGCTTATTTTCAAGATACATTATTGAGAAAAATGTGCGCACGCTTTTCTTAATTTTGCAATGCTAGATGAGATCATCAAACTAATATAGTTTTGTCACAATCCGAAATTTTCTACCGACGGGACCATGATGACGCCTAACATTTCACTTGCTAGGCAAGCCAACGTTAGAGAATCATTAAACTAATTCTTTATTCCCATTCAGTAATTAACAATAATTAACTAAGATGAAATATAATAAGTGCGGAATATCATAAAACTGTATTAATTACTGCCACCCGGATCTGGAGTCACAATTCACAAGCATTCTAGAATTTACTACAAGTAATAATCTGAAAGAAATACAACTATCTGAATGAAAGAAAACAGTAGGGCATAAAAGATAGACAGGGACTTCAAGGTCTGTGAACACCGACAGATCTACCTTGAGTCTCCGGATAGCGGATCAATAAAAAAATCTCGATCAACCTGAGCGGTATCAAAATCTGCACAGAAAGTGCAGAGTGCAGCATCAGTACAACCGACCCATGTACTGGTAAGTGTCGAGCCTAACCTCGATGACGTAGTGACGAGGCTAAGGCAAGGCACCTACAAATCAACCTGTACAATTTAACATTGTATATACAAATAACAGAAATGAAGAACTAAACAGGAATTGTCGGGAGGGGAACATACTGAGGGGAATAAAAGATAAAGAACTATAACAGAATGATCACCGTCGCAGTCAATATACCATGAATCAACAGGAATAGCGAATACAGTAAGGAAAAATGGACGGCATCACCCTTCGTGCTTTTACTCTCAATCTCACCATAAAATTAATAGAAACGGTACGGCATCACCCTTCGTGCATTAACTCTCATATCATGGCACGACATCACCCTTCGTGCATTAACACTCACAATATGGCATGACATCACCCTCCGTGCATTAACACTCACAATATAGCATGGCATCACCCTTCATACATTAACACTCACAATATGGCAAAACATCACCCTTCGTGCATTAAATTTCACAATATGGTATGGCATTACCCTTCGTGGTTTTACACTCTCCCTTATCATAATGCAATGCATAAATAACAACAAAGAGATAGAATAGCAAGTACAAACCTCACTTCAACATTTGATTCCATAATATCAATCTCAATTTTGAAATAAAATCTCAATTATCACCAGAAAATCCGTAAAGATGATAAGAATGATAAATTGAACAACACTAGTATAACACGTAGCAATTTGGCATAGGAAATAGAAAATATAAGAAAAACAGGAAAACATGAAAAATAGGTAAATTGGCGGCGCATAAGTACTCGTCACCTCACATATACGCCGTTCACATGGATTTCACTTGGCAAGTAATCTAAGGTTCCTAATTCCCTCAAGTCACGGTTAGGCACAACACTTACCTCGCTCTAAAGACCACTTAATTCTTAATCACAGCTTTTTCTTTGGATTTCACCTCCAAACCACTCGTATCTATTAAAAAATGACTCAATAATATCAAATACTGCTAAAGGAATCAATTATATTGCATAAATTAAATTTCCCAAATTTTCCTCTAAAAAGTCGAAAAATCGACCCCGGGTCCGCTTGGTCAAAATCAGAGATTCGGACCAAACTCCATTTACCCATTCACCCCCGAGCCTGAATATATAATTGGTTTTGGAATCAGACCTCAAATTGAGGTCTAAATCCCCAAATTTCCGAAATTCCTAGTTTCTACCATAACCCCTAATTCTACTATGAAAACTCAACATTTTAGGTTGATAATTCAAGAAATGTAATGGGTAAGTGAAAGAAAATATTTTAGAATCACTTAACAACACTTTGGGGAAGAAAATGACTCTTGAAAATCGCCTCTACCCGTTTGGTTCTTGAACAATATTAAAGAAATGGCTTAAACCTGTGTTTGATTTAGTTTTATGCATTGGGCGACAGTGTGCATCGCGTTCCGGGGCCACTGTCGCGTTCGCGAAGGGTACTGGCAACCAAGACTTCGCGTTCACGAGATCCTGCTCGCGTTCGCGATGAAGGAACGATCAACCCTCCCCCAGGTGTGCCTAACACTACGCATTCGCGAGGAGCTAGTCCCGTTCGCGAAGGGTAACGCCCCAATCACTTCGCGTTCGCGACAAAGCCTTCGCGTGTGCGAAGAAGAAAACTTCAGCCGCCTAGTTTACTCTTTGCGTTCGTGAGAGTACCTTCGTGAACGCGAAGAAGGACATGCCAGAAAACCTGCTGCAGCAAAATACCAGATTTGCAAAGTCCAAAATATCCCGTGGCCTATCCGAAACTCACCCGAGCCCTCGAGGCTCCAAACCAAACATGCACACAAGTCTAAAAATATCATATGAACTTGTTCACGTGATCAAACACCAAAATAACACCTAGAACTATGAATTTAGCACCAAATCAAATGGAATTCTCAAGAACACTTTAAAATTTCTATTTTCTCAACTGGATGTCCGAATCACAACAAATCAACTCCGTTTCTCACCACATTTCACGGATATGTATTAAATATCATAATAAACCTGTACCGGGCTCCGGAACCAAAATACGGACCTGGTACTAACAATGCCAAATATCAATCAATTCTTAAAAATAAATAATTTTCAAACTTTTAATTTTCATCAAAAATTCATAACTCAAGCTAGGGACCTCCGAATTTGATTCCGGACATACGCCCAGGTCCCATAATTCGATATGGACCTACCAGGATTGTCAAAGCATGGATCTGGGAACGTTTACCAAAAATATTGACCGAAGTCAACTAAAATCAACTTTTAAGGCAAAAATTCTTATTTTCATTAGTTTTCAACATCAAAGCTTTTCGAAAACCTGTCAGGACTGCGCACGCAAATCGAGGAGGGTAAAAATGCGATTTTTAAAGCTTAAGAGAGCAGATTCGAGTTTTAAAACATAAAATGACCCTTTTGGGTCATCACATTATCTACCCTCTAAAACAACCGTTCGTCCTCGAACGGACATAGAAAAGTACTTGGGCTGGTGAAAAGGTGGGGATATCTATTCCGCATATCGGACTCGGACTCCCAAGTATCTACCTCAATAGGCTTACCTCCCTACTACACTCGAACTGAAGGGTAATACTTTGATCTCAACTGGCGAACTTGTTGGGCTAGAATTGCCACCGGCTCCTCCTCGTAAGTCAAATCCTTGTCTAACCGAACAGAGCTGAAATCTAACACATGAGACGGATCGCCATGATACCTTCGAAGCATGGACACATGGAATACCGGATGAACAGCTACTAAACTAGGTGGCAATGCAAGCCTGTAAGCCGTCTCTCCCACTCTCTCCAGAATCTCAAAAGGTCTGATATACCTAGGGCTCAACTTGCCCTTCTTTCCGAACCTCATTACACCCTTCATGGGTGATACTCGAAGTAACATTCTCTCTCCGACCATGAATGCAACATCACAAACTCTACGGTCAGCATAACTCTTCTGCCTGTACTGAGCTGTGCGAAGTCGATCCTGAATAATCTTGACCTTATCCAAGGCATCGTGTACTAAGTATGTGCCCAACAATCGAGCCTCTCCCAGCTCGAACCACCCAACAGGCGACCGATACCGCCTACCATATAATGCCTCATAGGGAGCCATCTGAATGTTCAACTGGTAGCTGTTATTGTAGGCGAACTCTGCAAGGGGAAAGAACTGATCCCCCGATCCTCCGAAGTCTATAACACAAGCGCGGAGCATATCCTCCAAGATTTGAATAGTACGCTTTGACTGTCCGTCCGTCTGAGGATGAAATGCTGTGCTCAACTCAACCCGCGTACCCAACTCACGCTGAACTGCCCTCCAAAAGTGCGAGGTAAAATGTGTACCTCGATCAGAAATGATAGAGACGGGCACAACGTGAAGACGGATAATCTCCCGAATATAAATCTCTGCTAACCGCTCTGAGGAATAGGTAATTGCCACAGGAATGAAGTGCGTTGACTTAGTCAGCCTATCCACAATAACCCACACGGAGTCGAACTTCCTCTGAGTCCGTGGGAGTCCAACAACAAAGTCCATAGTGATACGCTCCCACTTCCACTCAGAAATCTCCATCTGCTGAAACAAACCACCGGGTCTCTGATGCTCATATTTCACCTGCTGATAATTCCAGCACCGAGCCACATAAGCACCTATATCTCTCTTCATCCTCCTCCACCAATAGTGTTGCCGCAGGTCCTGGTACATCTTGGCAGCGCCCGGGTGAATAGAATACCGAGAACTGTGAGCCTCTTCAAGAATCAACTCACGAAGCCCATCCACATTAGGCACACAAATACGACCCTGCATCCTCAAAAATACGTCATCTCCAACAGTAACCTGCTTGGAACCACCGTGCCGCACTGTGTCTCTAAGGATAAGTAAATGAGGATCGTCATCCTGTCAATCTCTGATGCGCTCAAACAAAGAAGACCAAGCAACTGTATAAGCTAGAACATGGCTGGGCTCAGAAACATCTAACCTCACGAACTGGATGGCCAAGGCCTAAACATCCAATGCAAGCGGTCTCTCACCAACTGGAATATATGCAAGGCTACCCAAACTGACTGACTTTCTACTCAAACCATCGGCCACCACATTGGCCTTCCCGGGATAATACAATATAGTGATATCATAGTCTTTCAATAGCTCCAGCCACCTCCTCTGCCTCAAATTGAGTTCCTTCTGCCTGAACAAATACTTCAAGCTCTGATGATCAGTGAATACCTCATATGGCACACCGTAAAGATAGTGCCTCCAAATCTTCAGCACGTGAATAATGGCTGCCAGCTCTAGATTATGAACAGCGTAATTCTTCTGGTGAACCTTCAGCTTCCGTGAAACATATGCAATAACCTTGCCACCCTGCATTAATACCGCACCCATACCAATACGAGATGCGTCACAATATACTGTATAAGATCCTGAACCTATGGGTAACACCAATACCGGTGACGTGGTCAAAGCAGTCTTAAGCTTTTGAAAGCTCGCTTCACACTCATCTGACCACCTGAACGGGGCACCTTTCTAGGTCAATCTGGTCAACGGGGCTGCTATGGAAGAAAACCCCTCCACAAATCGACGGTAATAGCCCGCCAAACCCAGGAAACTACGGATCTATGTAGCTGATGTGGGTCTAGGCTAGTTCTGGATTACCTCAATCTTCTTAGGATCCACTTGAATACCCTCTACTGATACAACGTGACCCAAGAAAGCAACTGAACTCAACCAAAAAACTTGCATTTTGAGAACTTAGCATATAACTTGTTGTCTTTCAGAGTCTGAAGAACAATCCGAAGGNGTCTCTCACCAACTGGAATATATGCAAGGCTACCCAAACTGACTGACTTTCTACTCAAACCATCGGCCACCACATTGGCCTTCCCGGGATAATACAATATAGTGATATCATAGTCTTTCAATAGCTCCAGCCACCTCCTCTGCCTCAAATTGAGTTCCTTCTGCCTGAACAAATACTTCAAGCTCTGATGATCAGTGAATACCTCATATGGCACACCGTAAAGATAGTGCCTCCAAATCTTCAGCACGTGAATAATGGCTGCCAGCTCTAGATTATGAACAGCGTAATTCTTCTGGTGAACCTTCAGCTTCCGTGAAACATATGCAATAACCTTGCCACCCTGCATTAATACCGCACCCATACCAATACGAGATGCGTCACAATATACTGTATAAGATCCTGAACCTATGGGTAACACCAATACCGGTGACGTGGTCAAAGCAGTCTTAAGCTTTTGAAAGCTCGCTTCACACTCATCTGACCACCTGAACGGGGCACCTTTCTAGGTCAATCTGGTCAACGGGGCTGCTATGGAAGAAAACCCCTCCACAAATCGACGGTAATAGCCCGCCAAACCCAGGAAACTACGGATCTATGTAGCTGATGTGGGTCTAGGCTAGTTCTGGATTACCTCAATCTTCTTAGGATCCACTTGAATACCCTCTACTGATACAACGTGACCCAAGAAAGC
>AWOL01S0022263.1:2685-16389 GCA_000715115.1 Nicotiana otophora | reverse complement strand
TCATTCCGAGTAGGTTAGACGTGGTTCGACATGAGTTTTGGAAGTTGGAAGTTTGATTAGTTCATTAGGCTTGAATTAAGGTGTGATTTGTAGTTTTGATGTTATTTGGTGTGATTTGAGCCCTCGAGTAGTTATGTGTTATGTTTTAGGACTGGTTGGTTTGATTCGATAGGGTCGCAGAGGCCCCATGTGAGTTTCGGATGTGTTCCAGATTATTTGAGGTTGAATTGTGTAACGACCCGACCGGTCATTTTGTGAATTTAACCCTTGTTTCTCCTTTTGAAGCTTTCCACATGTGTATTTGTGGTTATGTGACTTTTGGGGATGGTTGATTTGGTTTCGGGGAAGTTTTGGATTTAATTGGAACGCTTAGTTCATAATTTGGAAGCTTAAGTTGGAAGTATTGATCGAGTTTAACTTTTGTGAAAAACCAAACCCAGAACAATATTTTCATGGTTTCAATAGGTTCGTATGGTGATTTTGGACTTGTGTGAATGCCCAGAATTGAATTCGGAGGTTCCTACGATACATTTTATCTTTTTCCCGAAAGTTAGCAATTTAAAGGCTTAGAAATTTCATAAGTTTCACCACGGGTTGACTTTGCGTCCACCGAGTTCATACTTTTGTTTCGGAACTTGAAATAGGTCCCTTTTGTGTTTTGGGACTTGTGTGCAAAGTTTGGTATCATTCCGAGTTGGATTGATAGGAATCTAACGCTTAGTTATGATTTAAGATGTTCTTGAGTTTCTTAGTTTGCACAAAGCGTTTTGGTATTTGATTGGTGGTTTTATATATTATTTTGGTGTTTTAAACTCGCAAGCGAGTTTGTATGATATTTCTAGACTTGTGTGGATGTTTGGTGTCGAGCCCCGGGGGCTCGTGTAAGATTCAAACGTATTTCAGAGTGTTTTGAGTTGAGTTCAAATTTTTGTTGGTTCTGTTGGTCTCGCAAATGCAAAGACAGGTTTGCATTTTCCAGCCTCGCATTTGAGACGTATCATGCGCAATTTACGAAGGTGGGCCAGGGCGATAGGCTTCGCATTTACGAATCCAGCCTCGCAATTTGCGATGGGAGAACTGCGCATGGGTTGGTTGCATTTGCCATCTTTTGGTCGCTTTTGCGACCCATGCTCTCATGAACAAAAATTAATCTAGCCGTGATAGCACCTAACCCAGCCTGCTAGGTAAGCCAAATAACATCCAACACAGCTCAAACAAGGGTAACAAGAGTCAATGAACAAAATAACTGCACTTCTATAAAAGATCTCAAGGATTGGTAGTAAAAGTCATGAGTCACTAAGATTTTAGATTTACAAAGCTGGTATGAAAAAGGATTACAACATCTGTTTGAAGTACACATAAATAGAACTCAAATCTAAAACTACCAAGGAAAGATGGTAGCCATGTCTGGACAGTGGGTACGTCTTCAATGCCACCTTCGCCAGATGCAACAACATTAGCTCCAACATCTGCACGTAGGGTCCAGAAGTGTAGTATGAGTACAACCGACCCCATGAACTCAGTAAGTAACAAATCTAACTTCAGGTTGAAACCAGTGACAAGCTCGAAATAAGGTCAGTGTCCGACACCAATAATCAATAATGACGAATGTTGACTACAAATTTTGACCCTCCCTTTGAAAATTTATTTATTTATACTTAATAATTTACAATGAATGTTTTCAAAATATTTTAAATAAATAATACTTATTTTAACAGAATAATTTAGTATTAGTGGTTTTGAAATTGATAATTGAATGTTATAATTATAATTATAAATATACCATGTTTACTATATTTAGGTTATTAAAATAATTTTTTTGTACGTCACATAAGCTTTATAATTAATTTAACAAATTATTCCTTAATTTCTAAATAATTATATTACTATGCTAATAATTCAAAATTAGTGTTATAATTTAGAATCAAGGTATTTTATGAATAATGAATTACAATATTTAGTAGTATATTTGTTAAATATAATTTTACTATATTATATTGAAAATAATTAAGTTTGTTTAACTTAATTTCACAAGCATTAAAATCCAAAAGGCTATAACCGCAGTTCTTAATTAAATATGGATTAGCCATCCTTTAAAATTAACTTTGGCCAAAATACAAAGATCTCAGTCCGAAAATACCCAACCCAAACAACCCCTTTTAATCCCTGTTGGTAATCCTTTCCATCTCTTTTAAGATAATCACGACCTGCCACGTCGCCCGTCTCATCCCCTCACAAAACAAACACAGATAATCTGAGACGTTGATCCATATTATGAACGGATCAAATTTAATCCCGCTTTTCTGTTTATTTTAAAGGGCGAGTAACATTTTATCTACGCCGTTGGATCACAAAAATTCAACGGCCAACGATTTTCCTAGTTTAATTATTTAGAAATACCTAGTTAGCAAAGCAATCAGAGCTTTTGATTAATAGATCTAATGGATCTCGTTCCATCTCCCATTTTTAACTCTGAGACACCCCCAACCCTAGCTCATTCATTGCCAAAACAACTGCCCTAGTCTCCATCAACCCTAATCAATAACAGACCTTGCACCAATTTATGCAAGGTCACAAATTCAGTCAAATCATCTTCATTTCCCGTACATCCGCTAATCTATTCAATTTCCCCATTTCTATCATTAAATTCAAAAGCCCCAATTTGGTACCCCATACCTAAAAGATGAAACTTCAACTCGTCTGAGTTTTCCTTCGTCCTTGCAAATCTATGACATGCATGGCTATCGCTTTAGTGTTATCATAATTATTCTTGGTCCAGAGGTCATGCATAGCGACCTCTGGATATTGGGGATTTATCCGGTGGCTTTTGATTTCAACGGACAGTTCCCCTATCTTTGGTAACTACTATTACTTCTCTCACACCTGTCTTCTCTGATTTCACTCGATGTTTCTCACATAATCAGTTCATTGTCACTCTCCACTATCATTACATGAATCTATTGAAATCTTAAGTCTCAATGGCCACTATACATAGCAGCCTTCAATGCTCTCAACAAGAACACAACAACACCTAACATTGGAGAAATTAATATAGTATATTGTTGTTTAGGAATTTTCAATTAAAGTTCGAGTTCTATCGCAATCTATGCTTTTCTCTCTCTTTCTGGTTCTGAGTTTGTTACTGATTGAAAGCTTAATCTTTTGTCTACCTAAACGGCTAATTTGAATGCTCGTTTGGTTTGGTTCTCTAAAGGAGGTCAGCAAAACCTTGACCCTATTCTTCTTTTGGTAGTTTTAATTACCGAACATGAATTGTTCTATTACCTCTTGCTGAATGATGTCGTTAACAATATGTTCATTCTCGACTATTTTATATGTTTATTAATGATTGTTAAATAGATTCTGAGATCATGAACTTCCTTAAGTTATAGAAATTAGAGTTATGTATTGATCCTAATGACATTTTATAGCCTACCTTTCTTGTAAGTATTAAAAATAGCCTAAAAACTCCCAAGCCCTCCTGATACTTTGTTTCAGATGTACTTTTAACAATACAATGACAGTTATGCTAATCTGCCTCGAGCATTAATTGCATTTTGTGATGGTTCACTTAACAACCTAGACTTAAACAAAGTGTGTACTTGTTTAGTGGTGAAAACCAGATTGTTATCTTAGTTTAGGTACACTATATCATGACGTTTAAGTTAGGTTTATCTCTTTGACATGTCTTTGTGGTTCTGTTGATTTTAAAAGCTTATTAATCATCTAATTGAACTCATGACTGCTCGTGTAAGCATGCCCTAAGAAGGTTGGATCTTTGTATCACTTTTATGTATATTCTGAGATTGTTATACACTTAGCTTAAGCTATAAGGTATGGATTAGATATTTTATGTTATGATATCATATTTGTTAAGGTAAAGTATTGTTGTTAAGTTCCACTATACTTGAAACTCCTTACTTGACATGCTTAAAATATTTCCCCAATATGTTGATACCTCTACCCATTTCCTGAAGCTCGTATGGTGACACTGTTAGCTTGATGATGATAATTCTTTTATTTTGAAATAATATGACACCTGCTACATGTCCCCTGTGTGTTCTTGTGATGCTTCGCTTATCTTGATTCTTCAATACTTCTACTTGCCTTCCATTACCATGTATATGTCTATGTTGTCCTTAGAATTTCACTAAACTTACATGAATGAACAAGACGTAATTCATGAATTTTAAATGAATCTTCTATTTCTACTATTTGAGTATAATAGCATGTTTGATCTCTAATAAGGTTTTCATGAAGTTGAGTGCTTGTATAAGGAAATGATCATGCCATTGGCTTCAGAGTAAAGCAGGAGTGATAGCTTAATATTCTGTTAATGCTATTAGAATTTCTAATTGAAGATGTGAATCTATGACCATGTTAATACATTTTAGAAGTTCTTATTATGTTAGTATCTTTGTTAGTGCCTGTAGAAGTTATAACTATGGTTGCTGGTTTGAATTTCTGTTAATACTCTTTGGAGGTTCTACTTGAAGTCACTAATCTATGCCTCCTAGTTGAAGTTATTGATTTGTACCTCTAATTGAAGTTTTTAACATGTATCTATATTAGAACACTTTAGAATGTATCAGCTTGTAGTGATTAACCTGTAATGTTATTAATACCCTTCTGAAGCTCTAATTGTAGTTGTTAATTTGCACCCCTCATAATACTCATTGGAAATTCAGCTCAAGCTGCTATCTTACATCAATGTTAACATTCTTTAGGAGTTCCCACTGAAACTGTTAACTTGTGTGTGTGCTAGAAGACCAGACGTAAGTTTAGACCAATCTTTGATTAATCTAACTAAAAGTTGTTTTGGAGAAATGTATCTATGAGCATGGATTTTACAAAATGCAATTACTTTACTCCTAAAACATGTGATCTCAGGTGTTCGATTTTTCTAACACAAATCTGATGATGCTCTTGTCTCTATGTATACTTGAAGTTGATTTCTTTTGAGCATACCTAACATGTCATGTGATTCATAGTGAATCATACACTTTGCTTTTGAAATGTGGATAAAACTATGTAAATAGGTTGTCTTGTAGTCTTATTGTATTCTGCATTAATTATCAGGGGAAATGTATATATACTTTCGTGGTATGATATCACTGTGATGTTGGGGTTTGCATTTAAAGTCTGTCATTGGCACTTAGACCTATAGGGAAGAATGAGCATGAGTGGTTAGGTATATTTGGGAGTACAGTTTAGTTCCTGGTGGGGCTACTCTCCCTTAAACAAGCACTGCCCTGGGCCCTGAGACCCTTGGGAACCTTGAAGTGTGAGGGATCCAAAGAGTGTTGTGGCCTTGGATGGAATTATACGCTTAAACTATAATATATTGACATTTATTACTCCCTTTAGGTTTAGTTTTTAATAACAACAAAAGGTTTTCAATATGAATCACATTGCCATATGTGACCCCACGTTGTTATGGTTTTCATATTCTGGATTATTCTTATTGTTTGTTATAATTCGTTGGGCCTTTACTATTTTATTTCAAGTATGATTTTACTCATAGAGTAGCATATGTGATAACCTTCTTTCTTTCTTTCTTTCTTTCTTGTTGAACATGTATTGCCATTGGGCCTGCCGAATTCTCAAAGAACTCAGGCCCATGTCCTGTACCTCTACATTTAGAAGTCTGAAGTCTGCTGTTGTTCGTTTTTTAACTATTTGTTGGGCCTACCTCTCTTCAAGCCCAAACCATAGTCACTACTTCCTCTCCATCTCACTCTCCGCATCTGCGGAACCTTAAGTGCATCTACGGGCTCACAAATGCAGATATTCCCTCGCACCTGACACCCCTGGCTATCTCCTCAACTCCCGCTTCTGCGCTTCTTCATCCGTACGTGCGAGTACGCACCTACGGTCTCCCCACCGCATGTGCGAAACCACCAGATATCAGAAGGCTTCAGCCATTTGTCTAAGTCCAAATTCAAACTGTTAAGCATCGGAAACACACCCGAGGCCCCCGGGACCTCGACCAAATATACCCACAAGTCCTAAAACACCATACGAACTTAGTCGAGCCCTCCAAACATGTCAAACAACAATAAAAACATGAATCACCCTCCAATCCAAACTTAATGAACTTCGAAATTTCCAAATTTTACAAACGATGTCGAAACCAGTCAAATCACGTCCGATTGACCTCTAATTCTACACACAAGTCATATTCAACATTACGGACCTACTCCAACTCCCGGAATCGGAATCCGACCCGATATAAAAAAGTCAACCCCCCGGTCAAACTTCCAAAAAATTCAACTTTCGCCATTTCAAGCCTAAATTAGCTACAGACCTCAAATTCACATTCCGGACATGCTACTAAGTCCAAAATCACCCAACTGAGCTAACGGAACTGACAAAATTTCATTCCAGAGTCGTCTTAACAGAATTCAGACTACTATCAAAATTCTGAGACTTAAGCTTCCGTTTTAGGGACTAAGTGTCCCAAAACACACAGAAACCAAAACCAAGACCTCTCGGCAAGTCACATAAGCGGAAACAGATACAGGGAAAGAAGTAAATAGGGGATCAGGCTAATATACTCAAAACGACCGGCCAGGTCGTTACACATATGTGTTCCAAATTTTTTATTTCTCATTACTATTCTTTGGTAATATTGTAGCTATATAGATAATGTCATGCATCAGTTATGCTATATGTCACGACCCAAGCTAACCCCTGTCGTGGTGGCGCCTATCGTGGAACTAGGCAAGCCGACTCATTTCCAATGCAAACTGATATTTTCATTTCAAAAATAATTTCAATGTTATTTAACATAAAAAACTTTATAAAGTAGTTCAAATCGAAACAAAAGTGCGGAAAATAAAAAACCAACATCGGGGTGTCACTAGTCATGAGCATCTACTACCATTTGTCTGACAATATCAAGACTAACATAGTTTGGAAAATAGCTAAATACAACTAAAGGAAGATAAGAGGGAGAAGAGCAGGGGCTGCGATCGCCAAGAAGCTACCTTGCTATCCCCGAGAAAAATCTACAACCAGAATAATCAACAACCGCTACCGTGCCCAGCTACACCTGGATCTGCACACAAGGTGCAGGGAGTAACATGATTACGCCAACTCAGTAAGTTACAACAATAAATAAAGACTGAGCAGTAGTGACGAGCAATAAAGCATATCAAGTTCATATCACAAAAAATTAGTAAAAGTACAGCATGCTTTAAAAATCAGCGATTGAATCAAATCATCTCGTTTAAACTCGGTTCCAGTAAAAATCATTTAAAGATATTTTCCAACAGTTTTTCAAACCAAGGATCAATGCAAAGGTGAGCAAAAATGATGAAATCATAAACAGCCCCTTGGGCAAAACATTACTCATATACAGCACCTCGGGCACACCTCACAGTCACTCATGCCTCTCTGGCATACCTCACAGTCACTCATTCCACTCGGGCAGATCTCACAATCACTCATGCCACTCGGGCATACCCCACAATCACTCATGCCTCCCAGTCACTCAGCACGCGAAACTCGGCACTCGCACTCAGTAGGTACCTGCGGTCACTGGGGGTATGTACAGACTCCTGAGGGGCTCCTTCAGCCCAAGCGCTATATCAAGCCAAATCATGGCATAAATCACTCAGGCCCTCCGCCTATATCAAACATGTTGCGGCGTGCAGCCCGATCAAATAAATATCCTCACAATTCAGGCCCTCAACCTCACTCAGTCATAAACCTCTCAAGCCACTCGGGCATTTCAGTAAAACTAGGGCATTCGGCCCAAAACAACATTTATATGCATCCAAATAGAGTCATAAAACTGAGTTATGCAGTAAACAAGTATAACCGTGACTGAGTATAGTAAGAAAAGGCCCCTAAGGGTCCAAACAGCACTGGCACAAGGCTCAAAACATGACATTCAGCCCAATTTACACAAACTCTTTCTAAAACATATAAGTATCATATAGTTTTAACAAAATATGCAACTTCACAGTTGCTACAGGATGGACCAAGTCACAATCCCCAACAGTGCACTCCCACACGCCCATCACCTAGCACGCGCGTCATTACAAAATAGTAAAATCATATGAAATCCGGGGTTTCATACCCTCAACACTAGATTTACAATCGTTACTTACCTCAAACCAGTCAAATCTCTACCCCGCAATGCTCTTGCCTCTCGACTCGGCCTCCAAATGCTCCGAATCTATTCACAATCAGTACAATACAATCGATATATCCTAATGGAATGAATTCCACAAGAAACACTATCAAATTAGCCCAAAACCCGAAATTGGCTCAACCCGGCCCCCGGGCCCACGTCTCAAAATCTGGCAAAATTTATAAAACTAGGAAGCTCATCCACTCACGAGTCCATACATATGAAATTTATCAAAATCCGACATCATTTGGTCCCTAAAATCCTTAAATTAAACTCTCCACAATCTCAAGCCCTAACCACTCATTTTCACTAATTACATGATTAAACAACGAGCAATCACAATACATATGAGTATTAGGGCTTAAGCAACTTACCTCACTGACAGCCCTTGAATCACCCTTCAATAGTCACTCCAAAAGCTCCAAAACCATCTTGAAAATGGTGGAAATGAAACACAATCATGAAGGGTTCTATTTATGGTTTCTGCCCAGGCTTTTTGCACCTGCGGACAATTTATCGCTTATGCGCCACCTCACATGCGGTCCTAACAACCGCACCTAAGCAAGTCACTTAAATGCCCAGACTCCGCACCTATGCTCCATTTCCGCATCTGCGACCACGCAGGTGCGAAAAATACCTCACACCTGCGGACCCAGCCTACCTCGACATTGTCTGCACCTGCGACCTCTTATTCGCTTCTGCAGCCTCGCAGGTGCGGGAACTTCATCGCACCTGCGCCTTCTGTCCAACTCCTCCAACCTCGTATCTGCGACATCCCGCAGGTGCGATTATGACAACTGAGTTCCATCTTCCGCAATCCTCCATTATCCAAACTTGTTCCATTAATTACCCAAAATCACCCCGAGGCCCTCGGGACCTCAACCAAAAATACCAACAAGTCATATATCAACATACAAACTTAGTCGACTCCCGCGATCCAAAGAGTGAAAACCGTGTGAGTCAAAGACACTTATCCTGATCCAAACCATGAAAATCCTCTCCAAAAAAGCACAAAACTGAGCTCTACAACTCTAAATATGTTAAAATGAACCAAACCCTCGAAATAGAGTACTATATTTCACCAACTCTCCACTATCGTGGAAAAGACTTCGCGATTGCGAAGAACAAATTTCACCAAATCCCTAAACCTCTTACGCGAAAACAAGGCTACAAATGCGAACGTGGTGACAAAATGTCCTCAGGCTCTTTGATCGCGGATCTGTCCTCGCAACCACGATGAACAATGCGTGCCACCATACAACCTTGCCTTCTTTCTATGTGGACGCGACCCGACACTTGCATTCACGATGAACAAACACCCCAAGGCTTCGCGAATGCATCACTCTCTTCACAAATGTGAAGTTAAAACACCCATGTGCTAGCAAAGAAAGATACCAGAAGCATAGAAATCAAACGTTCCAACACATAAAGAAAGTTTGAAACCCATTCGAAACACACCCGAAGCCCTCGGGACCTCATCCAATTACATTAACAAATCCTAAAACACAATATAAACTTACTCAAAGCCTCAAATCACACTAAACAACAAAACCACAAATTGTATCCCACTTCAAGCCTAATTAACTAATGAACATTTCCAAATTCAAAACTAACGACGAACAAGCCTAAACACCTCATAATGACCTCAAAGTTTGCATGCAAGTCCCAAATGTCATGACGGGCCTATACCACTTCCCGAAATCACAATCTGAGCCAACTATCAATAAAGTCTACCCTCGGTCAAACCTATCAACCTTCCAAACCTTCAACTTTCTAACTTTTGCCAATTCAAGTCAGAACAACCTACAGGCCTCCAAATTCACATCTGGACATATGTTTAAGTCCAGAATCACTATATGAAGCTATCAGAACCATCAAAACTCCGTTCTGAGGTCGTCAATATAAAAGTCAATCTCCGGTTAACTCTTTCCAATTAAGCTTCCAACTTTGGGACTAAGTGTCCTAATTCACTCCGAAACTCACACGGAATCAAACCAACCACCCCGACAAATCACATAACCTCAAATGAAAGAAGAAGAGATAGTAAATAGGGGAACGTGGCTACAAAATATAAAATGACTAGTCGGGTCATTACAAGAACTATATAGATCACCTCGTCCGGAAGTACCTGGATCTGCACACGAAGTGCAGAGCGTAGTATGAGTACAACCAACCCCATGTAATAAGAAACAAAACTAACCTTGGTCTGTAAGTAGTGACGAGATAAGAAGAAACATTAAGAGATCAATATTAATAACTAATAACAAATCATGATAAAAAGGAAAAATAGTGTATGCATGTAGCTCAATAATATCATGTTCAGCTCGTTCACATATCAGGAATTTAGGCATACTTTTCATATATAACCATTAAAGCCCAACACGGATAACAAATTTAATTTACCAGCTACCATGAGGAAAGTACATATCATATATACATGTCAACTCAACAATAGCACTATGGACCCATCAAGAATAATCACACTTAACATTGTATGGGTGCTGTCATAACTGCCCATCATCAAGCACATATAAAATAATATGTCTGCGCCCACTGCTTGAATGTCAGACTCCTGAGAGGCGGATCCTGCCCAAGCACTAATTATAATCACATATCCCAAATAATAGGGCCTAGTGCATTCGTCACCCCAAAACAATAACACTTAGCCCAATGTGAGCATAGCGTATGCGTCACCTCAAAATCAATACCAAATCGGTTCTATGGCCCAAGCTTAGTCATTAACTGATCAAGTCTCAGATAATCACATCTCACAATACTTAGTTAAATATTGTTACACATGTGAGGCACAAACAACATATGAATAATCAAATAAGAAAGTACTGAGATAAAGATATCATACACAGATATAGCATCATGAGTGATATTATGAGTGCAATTTAGGCAAATAGATCATAAACAGCAAGAACAAGCCCTATCATGTTTCAAACAAATAGCACATAGCCTAGACGTGGTTTCTAACATGAATCATGGCTCAAATAATCTTATAGGTCGAGAAGACACAGATATAACAAGGCACGATAGCAAAACAAATCTCATAATAGTCTAACACCATCGCTAATCATGAACACCTCGGTGCACGCACCCATTCCCATCAACTAGAATGTGCAGCACCTCAATACGTTTCATGTAACATAGTTCCCAGGGTTAATTACCCTCAAATCCAAGATTAGATATGGTACTTACCTCAAAACACATGAGTCAATACTCAAAAAATCCCTTTCTACGCGAATCGGCCACCGAACAATTGGAACCTAGTCACAAACAACTTAATATCATCAAATAATATCGAAGAAAACAACTTCAAACAATAAAGCTTCAATCATTATCAAAATTAAAAAGTCAACCCGAAAAGTCAGCCCTGAGGCCGCACCTTGGCATCCAATCAAACTTACAAACTCTGAACACCCATTCACTTGCAAGTTTAACCATACCAGTTTCATCAAATTCCGGCCTGAAATGACCTTCAAATACAAAATTTTAACTTTAGGAAAGTGTTTACCAAAATCCCAATTTATTCACTTTAATTAACCAGTTAAATGCTAAAACCAAGGATATAATCATGGAATATAAACAAATTCGAGTAAAAACTACTTACCCTAACCTAAATCGTGATAAAATCCCCTCCCAAATCGCCCAAAACCGAGCTCTCTAACTCAAAATATGGTATAGAGACCAAACCCTTGAAATAGAGATGCGATTTAGTCTATCCAGGCATACCCTTCACGATAGCAAACATATCCTTGTGATCGCGATGAACAAACTTCCAGGTCCTCCAAAAGACTCTACGCGAACACGAGCCCATGGTTGGGAACACAATGCACAACACACTCTTGAACTACACGAACATGGAAACAATATTGCGGTCGTGAAGGCTTTCTGCCTGAACTCACCCTTCTACGGGAATGCGACCATCCACTCATGATCACGATGACCACTCCCATCCAACGCTTTAAAAATGCGTCACCACTTCGCGAACTCGAAGTATATTTCGCTTGCCATCCAGAACACTCTATGTGTTTGCAGCTTACTCCTCGTGATTACTGTAATGACACGGCCTGTTATTTCAAGTATTTATGCCTTTATCCCCTATTTATTTTCTCCTCTATGTTGTATTTTGGTTATGTGACTTTCTGGGGATGTTGTATTTATGTTCAGGTGAGTTTCAGAGTGAAATGAGACACTTAGTCCCAAAGCTGGAAGTTTAAGTTGAAGGAGTTGACCATAGTTTTAATTTTCTTTGGACGACTCCGGAATGGAGTTCTGATTGTTCCAATAGCTCCAAATGGTGATTTCTAACTTAGTACCATGTCTGAATAGTGATTTGGAGGTCTATATATCATTTCAGCTTGAATTGGCGAAAGTTAGAAAGTTGAAGGGTTGGAATATTGAGAAGTTTGACCGGGAGTTGAATTTATAGGTATTGGGGTCAGATTACAATTATTGAAATTGGAATATGTCCGCCATGTCATTTATGAATTGTGTACAAATTTTGAGGTCAATCGGAGTTGTTTTGGCATGAATCAGCATTAGTTTTGGAAGTCGGATATTCATAGTTTCAATAGGCTTGAATTAGGCTGCGATTGATAGAATTGATGTTGTTTGATGTGATTTTTGGCCTTTGGTAGGTCCGTTATGTGTTTTGGAACGTTTTGATATATTAGGAATGGGTCTCGAGTGCCCCGGGTGCGATTCAGATTGAATTTAAAATTATTTTAGACTTGGTTGAATTGATGAGGTATGTTCTTCTGGTGTCATCGCACCTGCGGAGGCTTTGGCCGCGGGTTCAGACACGTAGGTGCGGACACACAGGTCTGTGAGGGTGCATCACAGAAACGAAGAAGTCCAACCCAGGCGTGGGTTCAATGGTGCGGATACCTGGGCACAGATGCGCATCCGCAGGCACGAGTGTTATTTTACAGAAGCAGAACATTAAGGAGGTTGTGAAGGACTGCAGGTGCGGTGAAGGCTCCACATAAGCGGGCTCACAGGTGCGAGCATTTTTCTCGTCGAAGAGGAATTTCATGGCATTAGTTGGAATTGCATCTGCAATGGAGTTTTCCGCAAGTGCGACAGTGTGCCTGCAAAAGCGAAAATCGCTGGCCAGAAAAGCAGGTGTTCGAGGGTTTTATCTCATTTTCATCTTTTAGACCTAGAGAGCTCAGTTTATGGCGATGTTGTGAGGGATTTTCTAGGAAATCATCGGGGTAAGTGATTCTAACCCGAATTTGGCTATATTACATGAATACATTGTTATATTTGTCATCTAATTAGTGATATGACTTGGAAAATTTTGGGAAAAATTGTGAAACTTCTTGAACTAAAATTTAGGGATTTGAAAGGAGATTTGAAGTCATATTTGAGTAATTCTTGTATGGTTAGACTTGTTATCGAATGGGTGTCCGAATTTTGTATGTTTGGTCGGGTTCCATGATGCGAGCGCGTGGTTGACCTTTTGAGTTGACTTTGTGTTTCCTTTTAATGATTTCAACTTTATTGTTTGGAATAGCTTCCTATAGTTTTTATCTATGGTATGAAGTTGTCTT
>AWOL01S0022261.1:0-18672 GCA_000715115.1 Nicotiana otophora | reverse complement strand
AAGTTGAGATTGATATTATGGAACCAAATGTTCAAGTAAGGTTGATACTTGTTATTCTATCCCCCTGTTGTTATTTATGCATTGCATTATGGTAAGGGAGAGTGTTAATGCACGAAGGGTGATGTCGTGCCATATTGTGAGTGTTGATGCACGAAGGGTAATGTCGTGCCATATTGTAAGTGTTAATGCAAGAAGGGTGATGTCGTGCCATATTATGAGTATTAATGCACGAAGGGTGATGTCGTGCCATATTGTGAGTGTTAATGCACGAAGGGTGATGTCGTGCCATATTGTGAGTGTTGATGCACGAAGGGTAATGTCGTGCCATATTGTAAGTGTTAATGCAAGAAGGGTGATGTCGTGCCATATTATGAGTATTAATGCACGAAGGGTGATGTCGTGCCATATTGTGAGTGTTAATGCACGAAGGGTGATGTCGTGCCATGATATGAGAGTAAAAGCACGATGGGTGATGCCGTGCTGTTTCTATAAATTTTATGGTGAGATTGAGAGTAAAAGCACGAAGGGTGATGCCGTGCATTTTTCCTTACTGTATTCACTATTCCTGTTGATTCATGGTATATTGCTTGCTCCGGTGATCATTCTGTTGTAGTTCTTTATCTTGTATTCCCCTCTGTATGTTTTCCCTCCTGACAATTCCTGTTTAGTTCTTCATTTCTATTATTTGCATACACACTCTTAAATTGTACAGGTTGATTTGTAGGTGTCTTGCCTTAGACTCGTCACTACTTCGTAGGGGTTAGGCTCGACACTTACCAGTACATGGGTCGGTTGTACTGATGATGCACTCTACACTTTCTGTGCAGATTTTGATACCGGCTGAGGTTGATCGAGATTTGCTATTGGTCCCCTATCTGGAGACTCAAGGTAGATCTGTCGGCGTTCACAAACCTTGAAGTCCCCGTCTATCTTTTATGTCCTACTGTTCTCTTTCATTCAGACAGTTGTATTTCTTTCAGACTATTACTTGTAGTAAATTCTAGAATGCTCGTGAATTGTGACTCCAAATCTGGGTGGTATTAATTAATATAATTTTATGATATTTCGCACTTATTATATTTTATTTTAGTTAATTATTGTTATTTATTTATTGGAAATAAGGAATTGGTTTAATGATTCTCTAACGTTGGCTTGCCTGTCAAGTGAAATATTAGGCGCCATCACGGTCCCATCTGTGGGAAATTTCGGGTCGTGACAGTTGGTATCAGAGCACTAGGTTGCCTAGGTCACACTATTCACGAGCAAGCTTAGTTTAGGAACTATTTCACTTCTATTCTATTCTGTCGTGCGATTTATTTCTATCATTGACGATTGAACTCTTCTATTCTTGTCGTCTCGCAAATGGCGAGAACACGCACTACGTCTATAACCGGACAGGAGCCAGAGCCCCCAGTGACAACTACGATTAGGGGCAAAGGCCGAGACCGAAGTCGCACCAAAGGCCGAGGTAGAAGCAAAGGTAGAGCTCAGTTGAGAGCTCGAGCATACGCACCTGTTGTAGAACCTTAGGTGGATCTTCAGGAGGAGGTTCCAACTCAAAATGTACCAATTGGACCAGTTCAGGTCCCGGAAGGTTCATAGCCACTGCAGCAGCCCCGCCAGTTGGGGTAGTTCAGCCAGTTGTTGCAGCACAGACCAGTGATAGGCCTGCCATGTCTTTGAGGCCCTATTGAGACTGGATAAGTTTACCAAGCTCTTTCCAGTTCACTTTAACGGTACACCTTCCAAGGACCCACATGAGTATCTAGAACGCTGGCATGAGGTTCTGCGGAACATGGGTATAGTTGAGACCAATGGGGTTGATTTTGCTGTATTTCAGATGACGGGCTTCGCCAGGAGGTGGTGGAGGGATTATACATTGACTAGACTAGTTGGATCGCCTGCACTTACCTGGGAGCAGTTCTCTCAGCTATTTCTGGAGAAGTTCCTTCCTATCACACTGAGGGAGGATTACCGAAAGCAATTTGAGCGTCTACAATAGGGCAGTATGACTGTTACTCAGTATGAGGCCCATTTTGTGGATTTGGCCTGTCATGCCATTCTTCTGCTTCCTACTGAGGGAGAGAGAGACTGAGGAGGTTTATGGAGGGACTCACTCATCCTATCAAACTTAAGATGGCCTAGGAGACTAGGAGTGAGATTTCTTTTCAGACATCTGCTAATGTCGCCAGACGAGTCGAGATGGTTCTTACTCAAGGAGGTCAGGGGTCTGACAAGAGATCTCGTCATTCCGGTGAGTTCAGTGGTGCCTCATCTAGAGGCAGGAGTACTTTTGGTAGAGTCCATCCTCCCAAGCCGTTTCATTCAGTGCTCCAGGCATCCTACGGTGCCTCAGGTGGTCGTGGCCCTCAGATGCATTATTCCGACCAGCTAGCCTATAGTTGCTGCACCACCTGCTCAGCCAGCCAGAGGTAGGGGTCAGGCAGCCAGAGGTAGGGTCCAGACAGTTAGAGGTGGAGGTCAGGCCGTTAGAGGTGGAGACCAGCCAGCTAGAGGTCGTCCCAGGGACGTAGTTCAGGGTGGTGGGGCCCAGCCCCGGTGTTATGCTTTCCCAGCAAGGCCTGAGGCTGAGTCATCTGACGTTGTTATCACATGTACTGTTTTAGTTTTCAGTAGAGATGCTTCAGTTCTATTTGATCCAGGATCTACTTACTCCTATGTGTCATCCTATTTTGATTCCTATTTGGTTGTGCCCCATGATTCTTTGAGTGCTCCTGTGTATGTGTCTACACCAGTGGGAGATGCTATTGTTGTAGATCGTGTTTATCGTTCGTGTGTGGTCACCATTGGGAGTCTTGAGACTCGTGTAGATCTTTTATTTCTCGATATGGTTGATTTTGATGTCATACTAGCATGGATTGGCTGTCACCTTATCATGCTATATTAGATTGTCACACCAAGACGGTGACCTTAGCCTTGCAGGGGTTGCCTCGATTAGAGTGGAGAGGGAATCTTGGCAATTCTTCCAACAGGGTTATCTCTTATGTGAAGGCTCAGCATATGGTCGAGAAGGGGTGCCTAGCTTATTTGGCTTATGTCCGCGATTCTAGTGCGGAGGTTCCTTCCATAGATTTAGTGCCAGTTGTTTGTGAGTTTCCAGAGGTGTTTTCTGCATACTTTTCGGGGATGCCACCGGACAGGGATATTGATTTCTGCATTGATTTGGCTCTGGGCACTCAGCCTATTTCCATTCTGCCATATCGCATGGCCCCGCCAGAGTCGAAAGATCTGAAGGAGCAGTTGCAAGATTTGCTTGATAAGGGCTTAATTAGACCTAGTGTCTCGCCCTAGGGTGCACCTGTGTTGCTTGTGAAAAAGAAAGATGGATCGATGAGGATGTGCATAGATTATCGGCAGTTGAACAAAGTCACCACAAAGAACAAATATCCATTGCCGAGGATTGATGATTTATTTGATCAGCTTCAGGGTGCCAGGGTGTTTTCAAAGATTGATTTGAGATCTGGCTACTATCAGTTGAGGATTAGGGCATCCGATGTTCCTAAGATAGCTTTTCGGACTCGGTATGGGCACTATGAGTTTCTAGTGATGTCATTTGGGCTGACAAATGTCCAAGCAACATTCATGGATTTGATGAACCGGGTGTTCAAACCCTACTTGGATTTCTTTGTGGTTGTGTTTATTGACTATATCTTGAACTACTCCCACAACCGAGAGGAGCATGAGCAGCACCTTCGGATCATTCTTCAGACTCTGAAAGACAACCAATTATATGCTAAGTTCTCAAAATGCGAGTTTTGGTTGAATTCAGTTGCTTTCTTGGGTCACGTTGTATCAGTAGAGGGTATTCAGGTGGATCCTAAGAAGATTGAGGCGGTACAGAACTGGCCTAGACCCACATCAACTACAGAGATCCATAGTTTCCTGGGTTTGACGGGCTATTACCGTCGATTTGTAGAGGGGTTTTCATTTATAGCAGCCCCATTGACCAGATTGACCCAGAAGGTGCCCCGTTCAGGTGGTCAAACGAGTGTGAAGCGAACTTTCAGAAGCTCAAGACTGCTTTGACCATGACACCGATATTGGTGTTACCCACAGGTTCAGGATCTTATACAATATATTGTGACGCATCTCGTATTGGTCTGGGTGCGGTAGTGATGCAGGGTGTCAAGGTTATTGCATATGCTTCACGGCAACTGAAGGTTCACGAGAAGAATTACCATGTTCATGATCTAGAGGTGGCAGCCATTGTTCACGCGCTGAAGATTTGGAGGCACTATCTTTACGGCGTGCCATGTGAGGTATTCACTGATCATCGGAGCTTGCAGTATTTCTTCAAGCAGAAGGAACTCAATTTGAGGCAGAGGAGGTGGCTGGAGCTATTGAAAGACTATGATATCACCATATTGTATCATCCCGGGAAGGCCAATGTGGTGGCCGATGCTTTGAGTAGAAAGTCAGTCAGTATGGGTAGCCTTTCATATATTCCAGTTGGTGAGAGACCTCTTGCATCGGATGTTCAGGCCTTGGCCAACCAGTTCGTGAGGTTAGATGTTTCTGAGCCCAGCCATGTTCTAGCTTGTACAGTCGCTCGGTCTTCCTTGTTTGAGCGTATCAGAGATCGGCAGGATGACGATCCTCATTTACTTGTCCTTAGAGACACAGTGCGGCACAGTGGTGCCAAGCAGGTTACTGTTGGAGATGACGGAGTTTTGAGGATGTAGGGGCGTATTTGTGTACCTAATGTGGATAGACTTCGTGAGTTGATCATTGAGGAGTCCCACAGTTCCTGGTATTCTATTCATCCGAGCGACTATTCTATTCATCCGGGCGTCGCCGATATGTATCAGGACTTGAGGTAGCATTATTGGTGGAGGCGAATGAAGAAGGACATAGTTGCCTACGTAGCTCGGTGCCTAAATTGTCACCAGGTAAAGTGTGAGCATCAGAGACTTGGTGGTTTACTTCAGAGATTAGATATTCCTGAGTGGAAGTGGGAGCGTATCACTATGGATTTTGTTGTTGGCCTCCCATGGACTCAGAGGAAGTTCAATGCAGTTTGGGTTATTGTGGACAGGCTGACTAAGTCAGCGCATTTCATTCCTGTGGCAGTTACCTATTCCTCGGAACGGTTGGTAGAAATTTACATTCGTGAGATTGTCCGTCTTCACGGGGTGCCTATATCTATCATTTCTGATCGAGGTACGCAGTTTACCTCGCACTTTTGAAGGGCAGTTCAGCGTGAGTTAGGTACGCAGGTTGCGTTGAGCACATCATTTCATCCTCAGATGGACGGGCAGTCCGAGCGTACTATTCGGATCTTGGAGGATATGCTCTGCGCCTGTGTTATTGACTTTGGAGGTACTTGGGATCAGTTTTTTTCGTTAGCAGAGTTTGCCTACAATAACAGCTACCAGTCTAGCATTCAGATGGCTCCCTATGAGGCACTATATAGTAGATGGTGTAGGTCGCCAGTTGGGTGGTTCGATCCGGAGAGGCTCGGTTATTGGGTACAGATTTAGTTCAGGAGGCCTTGGACAAGGTCAAGATTATATAGGATCGACTTCATACAACTCAGTCCAGGCAAAAGCGTTATGCTGACCGTAAAGTTTGTGATATTGCATTCATGATTGGAAAAAGAATATTGCTTCGGGTATCTCCCATGAAGGGTGTTACAAGATTTGGGAAGAAGGGCAAGTTGAGCCCTAGGTATATCGGGCCATTTGAGATCCTCGAGATAGTGGGGGAGGTAGCTTATAGACTTGCGTTGCCTCCAAGGTTATCCTCAGTTCATCCGGTATTCCATGTGTCTATGCTCCGGAAATATCATGGTGACCCGTCCCACGTGTTAGATTTCAGCTCTGTCGAGTTGGACAAGGATTTGACTTACGAGGAGGAGCCGGTGGCCATTCTAGACCGACAGGTTCGTCAGTTGAGGTCAAAGAGTTACCCTTCAGTTCGAGTGCAGTGGAGAGGTCAGCTTATTGAGGTAGCTACTTGGGAGTCCGAGTCCGATATGTGGAGTAGATATCCCCACCTTTTCACCAGCCCAGGTATTTTTGTCCGTTCGAGGACGAACGATTGTTTTAGAGGTGGAGAATGTGATGACTCAGAAGGTCATCTTATGTTTTAGAACTTGAATCTGCGCTCTTAAGCCTTAAAAATCTCATTTTTACCCTCATCGATTTGCGTGCACAGTCCGGGCAGGTTTTTCAGAAAGCTTTTATGTTGAAAACTAATAAAAATAAGAATTTTTACCTTAAAAGTTTATTTTAGTTGACTTCGGTCAACATTTTTGGTAAACAGGCCCGGATCCGTGCTTTGAACGGTCTTGGTTTGTCCTTATCGAATTATGGGACCTGGGCGTATGTCCAAAATCGAATTTGGAGGTCCCTAACTTGAGTTATGAATTTTTGATGAAAAGTAAAAATTTGAATTTCTTTTTCTTTTTAATAATTTATTGATATTTGGCATTGTTAGCATCGGGTTCGTATTTTAGTTCCAGAGCCCGGTACTGGTTCATTATGATATTTAAGATATGTCTGTGAAATTTGGTGAGAAATGGAGTTGATTTGACGTGATTCGGACGTCCAGTTGAGAAATTAGAAGTTTAAAAGTGTTCTTGCAAATTTTATTTGAATTGGTGCTAAATTTAGAGTTCTAGGTGTTATTTTGGTGATTTGATCGCGCGAGCAGGTCCGTATGATGTTTTTAGACTTGTGTGCATATTTGGTTTGGAGCTCCGAGGGCTCGAGTGAGTTTCGGATAAGCCACGGAATGTTTTGGACTTTGGAAATCTGGTTTTTCTGCATAATCTGTGTTCTAGCATGTCCTTTTTCGCGTTCGCGAAGGTACTCTCGCGAACGCGAAGAGTAAACTGGGCAGCTGAGGATTTCTTCTTCGCGAACGCGAAGGCTTGGTCGCGAACACGAAGCGATGGGGGCGTTACCCTTTGCGAACGCGACAAGCCCATCGCGAACGCGTAGCGTTAGCCACTGGGGAGGGGGAGTAAGCCTTTTCTTCATCGCGAACGCGAGCAATGTCTAGCGAACTCGAAGACCAGGGAAGGGTAGCCTATGCGAACGCGAGTACTGCCTCGCGAACGCGAAGGTTTGGCAGCCCATACACTTCGCGAACGCGATGAACACAGTCGCCCAGCACTTAAAAGAACCCAAAACGGGATTTTTGCCAAAAAACTCATTTTTCTCAAAAATCAAACGGTGAGGGGCGATTTTTCAAGAGTCAATCATTCCCCAAATTGTTGGTAAGTGATTCTAAACCATTTTCTTTCAATTACCCATTATATTTCTTGAATTTTCAACCTAAAAAACTAGAGTTTTCATGGTTGAATTAGGGGTTAGGGTAGAAAATAGGGATTTCGGGAATTTGGAGATTTAGACTTCAATTTGAGGTCGAATTCCAAAACTAATTACATATTCGGGCTCGGGGGTGAATGGGTAAAAAGATTTTGGTCCGAACCTCGAGTTTTGACCAAACGGCCCCGGGGTCGATTTTTTGACTTTTTGGAGGAAAAATTGGAAAATTTAATTTATGCAATATAATTGATTCCTTTAGCAATATTTGATATTATTGAGTCATTTTTGAATAGATACGAGTGGTTTGGAGGTGGATTCCAAAGAAAAAGCTGTGATTGAGAATTAAGTGGCCTTCGGAACGAGGTAAGTATTGTGTCTAACCCTGACTTGAGGGAATTAGGAACCTTAGATTATTTTCTAAGTGAAATTCATGTGAGCGGCGTATATGTGAGGTGACGAGTACCTAGGCGCCGCTAATTTACCTGTTTTTCCATGTTTCTCTGTTTTTCTGATATTGTCTCATTCCTATGCCAAATTGCTACGTGTTATAGTAGTGTTGTTCAAATTATCGTTCTTATCATGTTTACGGAATTTTCTAGTGATAATTGAGTTTTTATTTCAAGTTGAGATTGATATTATGGAACCAAATGTTGAAGTAAGGTTTGTACTTATTATTCTATCTCCCTGTTGTTATTTACGCATTGCATTATGGTAAGGGAGAGTGTTAATGCACGAAGGGTGATGTCGTGCCATATTGTGAGTGTTAATGCACGAAGGGTGATGTCGTGCCATATTGTGAGTGTTAATGCACGAAGGGTGATGTCGTGCCATGATATGAGAGTAAAAGCACGAAGGGTGATGTCGTGCCATTTCTATAAATTTTATGGTGAGATTGAGAGTAAAAGCACGAAGGGTGATGCCGTGCATTTTTTCTTATTGTATTCACTATTCCTGTTGATTCATAGTATATTGATTGCTCCAGTGATCATTCTGTTGTAGTTTTTTATCTTGTATTCCCCTCAATATGTTTCCCCTCCCGACAATTCCTGTTTAGTTCTTCATTTCTGTTATTTGCATATACAGTGTTAAATAGTACATGTTGATTTGTATGTGCCTTGCCTTAGCCTCGTCACTACTTCGTCGGGGTTAGGCTCGACACTTACCAGTACATGAGATATGTTGTACTGATGTTGCACTCTGCACTTTCTGTGCAGATTTTGATACCGGCTCAGGTTGATCGAGATTTGCTACTGGTCCGCTGTACGAAGGCTCAAGGTAGATCTGTCGGCGTTCACAGACCTTGAAATCCCCGTCTATCTTTTATGTCCTACTGTTCTCTTTCATTCAGACAGTTGTATTTCTTTCAGACTATTACTTGTAGTAAATTCTAGAATGCTCGTGAATTGTGACTCCAGATCCGAGTGGTAGTAATTAATACAGTTTTATGATATTCCGCATTTATTATATTTTATTTTAGTTAATTATTGTTATTTACTGAATGAAAATAAGGAATTGGTTTAATGATTCTCTAACGTTGGCTTGCCTGTCAAGTGAAATGTTAGACGCCATCACGGTCCCGCCGGTGGAAAATTTCGGTTCGTGACACTTAGCACCCCTTATTTAATAGATGCCACGTATTCTTATGGGTCCCAGCCCGCCGTAAAATCACATTCAGGAAAAAGAGGTTATCGACGGTGCGACTAGGAGGTGAGAAGAACCCTCGTCGGGGATTCTCCTTTCGTGAAGCTTTTCCGGCGAGTTCAACTGAGGTGGCTGAAATTGTACTACACAGTGGCGGACGCACGTGGTGACGAGCGGGTTCAACTGAACCCGCTTCATCAAAAAATAATACTGTGTATATATATAAATTAGGATTAAAGTTGCGTAAATTTTGTATAAATATTTTAGTTGAACCCACCTGACAACTATTATTTTACGACTAAACTTATGTACTTCTAAGATTGAACCCGTTTGCACAAAATTCTGGGTCCGCCAGTGGTACTACACGTGTATGCTGTAAAAGATGAAAGAATATTATCAGTCTGCCGTGAAAGATATAATTGAAAGTGGCGAAGCATTGGACGCTTTCCAGCAACGTCTACATTGCAGATAACAAATATCTTTCCTTCAATACTTTTCCCAATCACCATGGCATTTGAAATTGCAGATAACAAATTCTTTTTGGGTAAATATTTACATTTTCTAGCTATCTTTTCAAGCTTATTAAATAAAGACCCTTTCTCAGAAATATAAGATTTTTTTTCTTTTTTGAAAAAAAATAATTCCTCTTATATTGATAATCTTGGAAGTTGGAAGGATGTGGAATAAAGAGAATCATAAACACTTATTGTTATTGTGTGCAGCAGTGAAGCCAAGATAAGTGATAAAAGAAACTAGAATATCACAGTTAGGATTTAAATATGTGATCTAAAGCCACTTTTATACCTCTTTACTACTACCAGAATTGGATTCAAAAGTTAATATACAACCAAAACAAATTCGTCTTTGCCCAATTTGCAAAGTCAAATTTTCTAACGATGGGGATTCAATTTGAATCCCCTTATTTATAAATTTTGGTGTAAGACGTGATTGAATTAGAAGAAGATGCTACTTTTACATTGGCTTAGGAAATTGTATACAACAATTATGTAATTTATTTATTTTTTATAACTAGTCAACGACTTGAAATTTAAGTAATTTGGAAGGGCCATACCATGCATGTGTGTTTTTGCACATTTATGCTTTATTTTGGGGGAGTTTAACCTATGTATCACGTAAAACTCCAGGAAGGTAAAAGTGCCTCGTGGTGTGAGAGCTAAATTAGGGTACAAGTTACGAGAAGAGATTATATAGTCATAATAAGATTGATTCCACGTCTATGGTGCATAATGCACACTGAGGTGAATTGTTCGTGGTGACGGTAGTAGTGACAATGACGGTGGGGGAAAGGAAATTTTAGTGGTGCAAAAAGGATGAAAAGGGTCAAATGGGCTCATCAAATATCAGTGCATTAGATATATTTAAACCAATAGTGTAACGATGGCAATATATTTAGATCAAAATATAATGAGAGTTTATATTTAAGTTCACCACTGCGCGCACTCTCTCCGGCCACCACGGTCGACTTGGGCCACCCGCGACCAGGTAACAATCTTCTTCTCTTCTCCTCCTCGTCTGTCTTCTCTCTTCCTCTCCGCAATTGGGTGTGAGTTTTGTGTCAGCTGGTGAATTCAGTGTGACGCGATGACTGAATTGTGGTGTTGGGTGTGCTCTTTTCCTATAAACTTGAATTCCCACGTGGATTTCGGAGGGTGTCGGGGTTTTTTAACTTGCGCGAAATTCACACACAACATGTTTGATGAATTGCCGCAGGGGACAAAATGAGCCTGCTGGTGAAGTTCTGAGTAACCACAGTCTGCTTGACTAGGGTAGAGCATGAACTTAGTGATGGGTGTGCGTGTGCACCCCTGTCGTAGTGTCGTTGGCAGTGCAAGTTAGCACACCTGAATGTTAGTTGATAGTTTGGCACGATTGTTGGATGTATTATTTGTTTGCCTGAGTCCTGCCGCCGTCTTTCTCAATATCACTCTCAATTGTATTATCAAAAGAAGATGTTATATGCCAATTAGAACTGCCTAAGTCTACTTTAGTTGGAAAATAATGAGGAGGATAAGTATATGTCGCGTACTGCCATGGACTTAAATTGATATTATCTTGTATGTTATTATGTTTCAATTGTGACACCGAGCTGAATTTGGATGTCAACTTGAGGTTTGTAAGGGTTACGCCCTGTCTCGACTTTCTTATGAAATCGTCATCCTTTTATAATAATATCTCTTCTTTATTGTTTCAGAATCCATCAAGTTTGCTGCTGCTAATGGGCATAAGATGGCCAAGGATTTTAACGCCGAAGCAGCTCTCACAGATAATACAGAGCCAGAAGAACCCACTAAAAGCGCTTCAACTCTTTGACGAAGCAAAATTCAAGTATCCAACTTACCATCATAATGGTCCTGCCTATGGCACTATGATTAATATTTTAGGCAGATCAGGTAGAACAGCTGAGATGAAGAGAGTAATTAATCAGATGAAAGATGACTCATGTGAGTGTCATGACTCAATATTTGTGAGTGCCATTAGAAGTTATGCACAAGCTGGATTAACAAATGAAGCCATGTCTCTTTTTAAGTCTCTTCCGGAGTTCAATTGTATAGATTGGACAAGATCTTTGAATACGCTTCTGGAGATATTGGTAGAAGAATCTAAGCTAGAATCAGTTTATCAGTTATTCCTTGAGAACTCTTGTAGATGGGAAGTGAAGTCTCGGGCCTATTTCTTAAATTTGTTGATGAATGTTCTTTGTAGAATGAAACGTTCAGATCTTGCATTGCATATTTTCCAAGAGATGAGTTACCAGAACTGCTATCCAAACAAAGAGAGTTATAGGATCTTGATGAGGGGTCTGTGTGAAGAAAAGCGGCTCAATGAGGCTACTCATCTGTTGTACTCAATGTTCTGGAGGATATCTCAGAAGGGTAGTGGTGAAGATGTTGTTGTATATCGGACTCTATTGGAAGCATTATGTGACAATGAAGAAGGGGAGGAAGCCATTAGTATTCTCGGCAAGGTACTGCGGAAAGGACTTAAAGCTCCGAAAAGATGCTACAAGCAGATTGATCATTTTCGATGCCAAAATGGTGCAGATACAGAAGATATGAAAGTATTGATTAATGAAGCTCTGATAAGAGGCATAGTTCCCAGTTCAGATAGCTACAGTGCAATGGCTGTTGACTTCTACGCTGAAGGAAAGATTGATGAAGGTAACAAGGTTCTGACGGAAATGCATCACAGAGGCTTCAAACCGTCGGTGGGGATTTATGAAGCTAAGGTAGCTGCATTGTGTAGTGATGGCCGGGTTGATGAAGCAGTTGCGGTCATTGATTCTGAGATGATGCGGAAAAACTGTGTTCCAAATATTCAGTTGTATAATGGTGTTATAAAAGGTGTATGCCATGAAAGAAAATCTACTTCAGCTGTTAAGTATTTGGAAAGGATGTCTAGGCAAGTAGGATGCGTGCCAAACTATGCGACTTATGAAACTTTGGTAGATGGGTTATGTAAAGATGGTAAATATGTTGAAGCAAGTAAGATATTGGAGCAAATGTCAAGCAATTCCTTTTGGCCTAGAGTTGAGACTTTGAATTCTCTTATCCAAGGTCTTTGCCAAGTAGGTGATTTACACACTGCAATAATGTGTTTGGAGGACATGATCTCTCTAGCCTCGACTCCAAATATCCAAGTGTGGCAGTCATTACTAGATGCAATCTGTTGTGAAAATTCTGGCATCGAAAAGCAGCTACAGACCTTATTATAGTTTTTAACTGCAGCTGTATTGCTAGATATAACTTTTTCGCCGGTAATAAACATTTTCTGCTTAATCCTTCCTGGCATTCCTTTTTATTTTCTCTTTTCCCTTTTCCTGAGCTCTGAATTTTAGTTACTTGTCTTGATACATTTGGCAATATCACTATATGCAGGTAAAAAAGTTTCATCCAAAACCCATTCGAATATGAGTCCAAATATTCAAGTTTCATCCAAAACCGACTCTAAATTGGGGTTCAAATCTCCATTTTTTACTTTAGAAAAGTTTTGCCAAAACTCTTAATTTTTCTCTCGTAGATGTACCAATCAAATGCCAAAAACAAAAGTAGAATGATGAATAATAATCAAATCCGAGTCAAGAACACTTAACTAATCCAAGTATGTGAAAATCGCCTCAATTGGGGTGTGACAACTAATACCGATATAGATTTAATACCAAAATGGTGGTATTATCTATCATAGGCGGGGATAGAAAATCCATGGAACATCCCGAACTTCATATTCAATATACCGTAATTATTCGTACAAGTCAACTTAATTATTCGCTAATGAAATGCAAGTCGTGGCATCCTTATTCTTTTTCTCCGCTTTTAATATTTATCTGTAAATTATTTTTTCTGTCACCAGAAAAAAGCTAACCACTAAGTACTGGCCTATTATTTATTTGGACTATGCTATATCATCTTAGTGGCTAACCATGAAGCAATTATAGAAAGGTTCAAGCCCATATATTGACTTAGCTATAATCTTAGTGGGTGCCAATAACACAAACCTAAAATTATAATATTATGTTCCTATATAAAAGCCAGAACTCCCTACTCAATATGCAAGTCAAGTTTAAGTTCTTTTCATTCTTTCTCCAAGTATTGTTGGCTGCAAAAGCAAAATGACAAGCATAGGGAAGCTGGGGCAATGGCCTTTACTTGTAACTGCTTTGGCAATTTGCTTTATAGCCAGCACTGTTGTTGCTGATTACTCTTATGGGTATGCTTCTCCCTCACCTTCTTATAACTCAAAGAAGTATTACAAATCACCATCTCCACACAAGTACCCAGTACCTACTCCTTACTATAAGTCACCTTCTATTGCAAAGCACTATTACAAGTCACCGGCTCCCGCAAAATACTACAAATCTCCGGCTCCCGCAAAATATTACAAGTCGCCAGCTCCCGCAAAATACTACAAGTCGCCAGCTCCTTTGAAGAACTACTACAAGTCGCCATCACCTGCAAAGTACTACAAAGCGCCAACTCCCGCAAAATACTACAAGTCGCCATCACCTGCAAAGTACTACAAAGCGCCAACTCCCGCAAAATACTACAAGTCGCCAGCTCCCGCAAAATATTACAAGTCGTCAGCTCCTGCAAAATACTACAAGGCGCCAACTCCCACAAAATACTACAAATCGCCAGCTCCCGCAAAATACTACAAGTCGCCAGCTCCCACAAAATACTACAAGTCGCCAGCTCCTTCAAAGAACTACTACAAGTCGCCATCACCAGCAAAGTACTACAAATCGCCTGCTCCCTCTAAATATTATAAGTCACCGCCACCACCAAAATATTACAAGTCCCCAGTTTACTATAAATCTCCACCACCACCAACTTATTATGAGAAATCACCTTCGTATTATAAGTCACCTCCACCTCCTCCGACATACTATGAGCAATCACCTAAGTCACCTCCACCCCCGCCAAAATACTACGAGCAATCACAATCTTCTTACAAATCTCCTCCACCTCCACCAAAATACTATGAGCAACCATCGCCATACAACTCTCCACCACCACCACCAAAATACTATGAGCAATCACCAATCAATTATAAGTCTCCACCTCCACCGTATTACAAAGAATCTACACTTTCTTACAAATCCCCTCCACTTCCACCAAAATACTACGAGCAATCACCTATAACTTACAACTTACCATCTCTGCCAAAGACTTATGAAAAATCGCCATCATACTACTCACCTCCACCACCAACGAACTACTATAAGCAAACTCCCATTTATGCCTCACCTTCACCACCTGCAAAATACGAGCAATCTGCCACCTATGTTTCACCTCCCCCGGCAACCTACTACTAATATTAATCAAACCATTCACTTCAATCAATTTTCACCATTTCCTTGATTTTTAGATCCTTTTCATCCTCCTATTTGGAGGATTCCTATTCTCTCCCAAAATCTTATGTGTGCTTCCCCAAAGGGTCGGCTTCTGTTGCTGTGTGCTCATTTTAATTTATAATTTGCATTATTTGATATTCAAGTAAGATCCTTGAGATCTCAAACAGTAGTTTGGCTCATTGTATCAATTAAGCTCCTTTCGGTGTAATCTCTTGAGAATTGTACTTTAATTGGTTGATAGTATCTTCTTCTTTATTACTACTATAGTTTGTTCTAATCGGGCTATTTTTTTCTTGGTCTATAAGTATATCTCCTGCTATTTTTGCACTATCGGATCAGTCAAAAGATAATGTACATGTGCATAAGTCAAATTTCATGAACTGAAGAAGTTATGTATCGGCCTAATCAAATTAATTTCAATACTTACTCAATGAGCGCGTTTAACCAGAACTAATTCTTTCTTATAGAATTCCAAGAAATTAACTGGAAAGAGTTCTAATCAAGTTTTAAGTCTAATTCTGATGAAAAGTTTCTGTCGGAATTGAATCAAAATTAAATGATATACATTTTTGGACTTTGATTCTTTACTAGTTCTGTGTAATAATTACTGTACCAATGTGTCGTTGAGGTTCGGCAACTGAGCTGCCCTATTTCCACTGTTGATTTACTACCTTAATTAGTAGGGTGTCTTGACTATTTAAAGGTTCTTAATTAAATTTCCATTTTCCAAATTCTATAAGTTCTACTCCCTTCGGTCTATAATAACTGACTTTTTGGCATGCCGAAACTCATCTGGTAGGTTAGGTGATGGTCAACCGCTTAGACAGAAAATGCTGAAAACACCCCCAAGAAAAAAAAAAAAAAAAAAAAAAAAACCTCCATATAAAATCAAGAAAGCCCATGCTCCTTCTTGCAAATATAACAAAACTTTGAATCCATCTTTCTTTCCTTTACTAGCAGAAGAATAAGGCAACAAAAAACAAGGCTCAATACTCCCAACTAAGTGCCTAGAAAGTGGAAAAACAGTCACAGGACCACCCCATCCAAAATCAACTGTGGCATGTCCCAAATGTCTCCAATCAGTGAAACCACTCACTCTATTACCTGCAGACGCGGATCAAGACTTTAGTTAATGAATATAACGGAATCCAGTATTTTCGACATCAGATATAGATAATAAAGTACTAAAATTTATACAAGGGATATTAGCACTTTTGGCCCCTTAGTTATTTGTAAATGGTGTAATGGCTAATAATTTGTGAAGATTCGCAAGCATAGGGATCAAAAGTGCACATTTCTATTATTTGAAAGTTAAAATGTGCTTAGTCAACTATCACAAGAACCAAAATACAAATCTGTTAATACTTGAGGGACTAAAAGCACAAATTTCCCGAACAAATATTAAGTTATGGACTTATAATTTCAACTTAGGACAATAAATTTAGTGCTAAATTACCTGCTGTGATTCCTTCATGATAATGAAGCTCCTGGAAATCGATGAAGGATCGAACGTACTCATCGGTCGTGTTATATTTACTGTTCTTGATTGAATCTGCAGTTTTATACAATGGTTGATCCAACAGGTCTTTTGCAAGGAGTTGAACATACATTGGGACACAACCATTGCCCCAATAGCCAGGAGGTAATTGTGGTTTTGTTATTCTTCTTATATTTGTTGCATATGCAAATTTCACCTGAGATTTTAGTAGCCTTTACCCTGTTTCACACTTTGAGAAATTAGTCCCTAACAGAATGATAAATAAATTAGCCAAAATAAAAGATAGTTTCAATTTATATATGTGGCATCGTTCGTATTGCGGTCAAAGAAAAACTGGTTTACAACAACAACATACCCAATGTAGTCCCACAAGTGGGGTCTGGGGAGAGTAGAGTGTACGCAGATCTTACCCTTGCATTTAAAAAGACAGAGAGACTATTTTCGGAAGACCCTTGGCTCAGGAAAAACAGAATTATAAAAGAATTAGCAAAACTTAAAGATAGTTTCAATTTATATATGCGGCATAGTTTGTACGGTCACAGAAAAACTAGTTTACAACAATACCAACAACAACAAACCCAATATAATTCCATATATGGGGTCTTGGAAGGGTTAGCGTACACAGACCTAAACCCTACCTTATAAAGATAAAGAGGTTATTTCCAAGAGACTCTCGACTTAAGGAATAGTAAAGATAAGATAAAGCAACAAAGAAAAATTAGTTTGAGAAATTTTGACGCTCGAAATTTGAATGGTTCCGATATAGAGGGAGTATTAAACAAGTCAATTTTTTTATGTGTAGGATATACCTTGCACGCCATATGAAAGCTCCCAAGGCTTCAAAAGTAGTATAATTTGAACCGGACTGCTCATGAAGAAACCCCTTAAGCCGGTCCAACCACTCATCCTTCACTTTAAAACACTCTCGAACCGCCAGTTTAGCCGATTCCACATATGGCAAAGAATTTTTATCCAAATTAAGAAACTCATGAAACGGGAACTCAACTCGGGGCGGGTTCCTGGGTCCAAGCAAACTCGACCGGTCCCAAACCGGTTCAAACTTTAGCTGGCTCGTCCACGAGCCAGCTCCGCCATCGCATTGAAAAAAAGGGTCGCCCCGAGTCCATCACATAATGAGTGATGTATCACCGCTCCAAGAACCCACCCGCCACACTTGAACCGGGTCACTTGTAGAATAAAGGGTCGGATCAAAGAATCTTCCTCTCTCGGGTCGGGTACTAACTTCTCGACGAACTTTTCCTCCGGGTTATCAAGGTAGTTAATTTCACTCAAGGAACAATCCACCGTGGCGCGTCTCACTAGGACTCCACTGCCAGCGTGGCAGTGGAGCTCCAGACGGTTGTCCGTGTCACGACGGACGAGGCTGCCAGTGTAGTGGTAGTAGCGGACGAGGGTGGCGGAGAGGGAGGAAGTGACAACTTGAAACGGGTCGGGTTGTGCTCGGGTTTGGTTTTCCGGGTCATCAACGTAGACCCGAAGGTATCGAAATGTAACATGGAGGTTTATGTCAGTGTCTAGGTGAGAAAGAGAGAGGATGTGATCGTCGGCGAAAGGAGGTGTTGATGGGAGAATTATGGTTGTTTCCTTAATGTTAACGTTCATTTTTGCGGTGGTTGACGACGGTGGACACGGAGGAGAATGGTGGTGGGAGAATAATGGTCTCCTTATAGTCATCTTGTTTATAGAGTTTAAAAAATTGGTAGGTAGCAAAAAGTGGAAAGAAGCACGTTGTTGATGGTTTTTTTTATTTTTTTGGTTGGAAATGGCTTGTTGATGGCTTTTAGTTTGACTTATTATATTTTAGTTTAACTATGCAACAAAATTTTAAAATAGATGCTTAAATAGTTAGGAGAAAATAAGGTTTTAAGTCCAAATACAGACAAACGATGGAGCACAAATTTTAACCATTTAAAGTGAAATGTCAAGGAAAAGTATTTGCTCGCACCAGATGTTGATGAATTCTTGTTTTACCTTTGCTTCACTTCTTTTATTTGGAGTAATTATAGCTTGTTGAGGTTTTATTTTAAGATGTAATATTCTTAAAATGAGGGTGATTGGGAAATGGAGGGAAAATAAAATTTTGAGTAAAATTTTAAGTTTTCCACTCTTAACAATAAGACATTGTCTCATATTGGAAGTGGAAGACATTTTTGGTCGGTATATATATTATTGCTCTTCTTGTAGCTCTTAAAGCGTTAAGAAGAAAGCAAGCCTCGCGCCGTCGTCGTCGCTCGCTCGGCTTCGGCTACGGCTACGGCTACGGCTTCGGCTTTGGCTTCGGCTTCGGAAACTGCTATAACTGTGGGAAATCCGGACACAAATCTACGGAGTGTCGTGCTCCGAAGAAA
>AWOL01S0022260.1:23537-35833 GCA_000715115.1 Nicotiana otophora | reverse complement strand
TGATACGTCATATCATTATTGTTTGGGCTAATTTCATGATTATTGAGAGCCCGAAAGACTGGAGAGATTTATGACTGAGTGAGGCCGAGGGCCTGATTGTGAGATATTGATACTATAGCACGTGAGTTGACCGTGCAAATCCTTATATTATACTATAGCACGTGAGTTGGCCGTGCGGATCCTTATATTATATTATAGCACGTGAGTTGGCCGTGCAGCACGTGAGTTGGCCGTGCGGATCCAGATATTTATATTATGGCACGTGAGTTGTTAGTGCAGATTATAACGCTTGGGCTGTAGAAGCCCCTCCGGAGTCTGTACACCCCCAGTGAGCGCGAGTACCCATTGAGAGTGAGTGATGAAAGCTGGGAGCCGAGGTAGCGATGATGGCTGGGGATCCCAGGGAGTGATGAGGGCTTGGAGCCCAGTGAGTGATTGTTGTCGTAAGAGATTGTACTTGATTTCCATTTGTTGTTGCATTTAGTTGCTATCTGTCATTGTCGTGAAATCTCTGAAAGATTGTTGATATACGGATTACATGAACAGGAACTGTATAAAAATTAATTTGACAATAAACTGCCAGATTTGATAGCATGTCTATTCTTTGCTGGGATTACTGGAAATGAACCATAACTGTGTAGCTCGTTACTATCTTCAGTTCGTTATTTATTATTGTTACTTGTTGAGTTGGTTGTACTCATACTACACCCTACATTTCGTGTGCAAATCCAGGTGTTTCCGGACATAGAGGGTGTTGATCCTTTCGCGCGGTTGAATTTTAGGAGATTTTGAGGTAGCTGCCGTGTTCTGCAAACCTTGTCTCTCCTTCTCTAACTCTTTGTTCACTATATTTGGTCTCAAACTATTATAAACTATATTTTTCAGACTTGTATTCATATTAGATACTCATGTACTCAGTGACACCAGATTTTGGGGAGTGTCTGTATTGTATTTAAATGTTGTATTTTCAACTTTAAAGAGAAGTTTGGGTTTATTGAGATTATCGGCTTGCCTAGTATCGAGGTAGGCGCCATCACGACATGTTGGGATTTTGGGTCGTGTCAAGCACGTGCCTATCTTTTACTAGTTGTAATCATAGTAGTGGTTTTTTGAATGACAACTTAATTCTATTTTCTAGCAGTGTAAACTTTTATTGCCAATTCCAAATCAAATTCTGACCGGACGAAATAAGGAACAGAGGTGCTTAAATTGAACGGAAAATTTGGTCGGCAATGGCAAATAGGTGAAAAGGAATAATATGGGCCGATGAATTAGGTAGGTGCAACATTGGGCTAGGCTTGGGAGTGTTAACATTTGTGTTCATTATCATTCATAGTCCAATCTTCCACGTCTTTTTGAGTATAAATAACACCAAGTAATTATTATAAAGGGTTGTTATTTAGAAATTAATCAATGTATTCTAAATTTTAATTTTTCAGGACATTTCTGTATAGGCCAAAAATTATCCCAGTTATGTTTGATCACGTCAGCACTAAGAGAGCCTTCGAAGGCTGCCACGTGTCATCAGTATGATTTCAACAAAAGGCGAATACAAGGTCGAAGTGATGTGATAAAAGACAAAGGCTAGGTCGAGGAGTCAACAAGGATCGAGGTTGAGGGTGAGTACTCTCCTTAACGGAGCAGTAACGGCTAGTTTTGGGGATATGACTTTAAAGGGAATATTCCAGTGAATATTTCTAAAATCCGTATTAGTAGGGTTTTGTGGCCTATGTTCCCTTATAAATACAAAAAGAGATAGTTATAGAGGGGGATTGAACACTCATTGTAAAAGAACAACACTTTGACATTCTCCGATGATTCTTACTTTGTATAAATACAAAATATACATTTTCTCTTAGATCCGATTCTAACTTTTATCCCCAATCCAAGAAAAATACGAATATTCAAAGAGTCATCAATCATTTATCATTGTCACGTGGAAAATCATCAAATTCAACCCTCTTTCGGTTACCTCACTTGTATTTACTTACTTTAATGCCATTATATTTTATTTATTGCTATTGCATGCTATCTTCTTTATTATTGGGCCATTAAATATTGTTTATTATTACTTATTCACCGTTGTTCCTACAGACCGTGTGACATTTTGCCACGATACTAGTTAAATAATCTTTTGGATATTAATATTGGCCAAGATTAATCCTATTCTATTAAAAATCTAACTGTCTAAACCAAGATCTAAATTTTGGGTCAAACAGTTTGGCACCGTCTGTGAGAATTTTCTTAGATAATCTTTAAGTTTTCATTAGATCTACAACTCACATGACTTGCTAACCTAACAAGCCACGGAGTTTATCTTTCATCGCTGCACATACAAAAATTTCCATGGCAGGTCACCAAGGAAATGGGACTAGGGTAATAGATAAAGTTCCCCTTAACCTCGTGAACGCCATCAACGAAGGTTATGAAACACAAGGGTAAAAAGTGATGCCCACTCCCTCCCCCAGGCGATAGAGGACGTCTGCGCATTTTTGCAGCTCAACGAAACCAAATGGGAAAAGAGCTTCCACGTCTACAGGAGAAGGGTCACTACCTACCATGAAAAAGCTCCTCGAAGTATGGCTAACAAATACTCTAGTAAGTGTGCTCAACAAACAAGCTCCATGCACGACTACAGAAATCACAAAAGCCCACACGGTACAACGAGGGGACGAACAGGGTGATAAGCCAGACCACCTAACTCCACGTAAAACTCAAAATGTTACTGACAGTGCAAGTGACAGCATCCTCGCCACTTTTTGAAAAGAATGGAAGAAATGGAGAATGAGAACAAGGTGCTCAGAGACTAAATGAAAGAACACAAGGAACGAGTCGACAAGATAACTGGCGCCCCTAAATTACAGCAAAAAAAGACGTTGGTAGGTTCGTAGAACAGGCGTATAGCGAGGAAGCGACCTCACATGCCATACCAAAGACCTTCAAAATGCCACCATATCTCAAAATATACGATGAGACAACCGACCCCGAAGACCATGTGACTCATTACGTCACCGCTGTGAAGGGCAATGATGTCCTCCATTTTGCTGAAGAAATTTGACGAAACTCTCACTAGAGGGGCATTAACATGGTATTCACAGCTACTAGCCCGCTCCAAAGAAACGTTCGAAGAAATGGCCGACAAGTTTGCGACAACATATGTTAGGTCCAAGAAAGCCGAAACAAAAAGAAAAAAAATCTTCGCCATCAAACAATCCTCGCCCGATTAAACAGGGTAAGAATGACCTTACCAAATGTGTCTGAATGGATAACAATCGCAGCCTTTCAGAACGGGTTGAGTAGAGAGGGTTCAAGAGCGACCAGAAAGTTGCTTAGCCGATTAATGAAGTATCCACTGACCAGTAGGGATGAGATTCATAATGCCTATTGTACCGAGGTCCGAGCAGATGATGACGACCTCAGGGGACAACCTCAATGACTCTTCTCGGTACAAACTGAGCCCAGGAAAGAACGAAGAGACAATATGAGGAGAGATCACCCAGTCTCGCGGCTAAACAGAGAACGACATCAGCCCTATGTCAAGGCACCCGCTCCTCCCTCATTTCGCTATGATGATGGCTTGTCTAGGCCAAGATCGGGGATTCACAGGAACGAGAAAGGTATGCCACATTTGTTGTTTTCTCACAATTATTGTGTTTTACCTACAGAGGTGGTCTACGCCCTTGAGAAGCTTGGAAAAAAGGTAAAGTGACCGCCAAAGGTGAGGTCTGATCCGAGCACTAGGAAATCCAACACTCTTTACGAATTCCACCAGGAACACGAACACACAAAACAGAAGATTGTATCACCGTGAGGCAAGAGGTAGCGAACATATTGCAGCATTGGCACCTCAAAGAGCTGCTCAGCGACAAAGGCAGGAATACCTTCTCTAGGGTTCGAGAACGCCAAGGCCCACCGAAGCCAACCTCACCAGTTTGTACCATCATTATGATTATTGGTGGATGCGATGACGCTTCCATTAACGACATCAAGTTCACCACCACCCACAAGCTCAAAGATCGATCACACATGAACGGTATGCCAGACTCGAAAAAAGTATTATCTTCAACGAGTCAGATGTCGACGGTTTGACTTTCCCATACAATGATGCCCTAGTCATTATTTTATGAATTTTAGATACTTATATTAAATGTATCACGGTAGATGATGGAAGCTGAGCGTGCATCATCCATCCCCGAGTCCTCGCCCATATGAGACTCGAGGATAAAATAGTGTCACATTACATCACACTAACCGGTTTTAACAATGCAGTTAAACAGACTTCGGGAGAAATTACACCCTCGGTCCTCGTCGGTGGGGTAACTCTGGAGATAATGTTGCATATCATGGACCAGACCATCACTTATAATGCCAAGATGACCATGGATAAACCCTATGAGAGTCGTCCCCTCCAGCTTATACCAAGTGATCAAATTCCCAATACCTTGGGGAATATTCGACATACGAAGGGAACAATACACGTCCCAGGAGTGTTACTGAATCGACATGGACAACACGACAACTCAACAAAAGAAAGATAAGAAAAAAGAAGCATAGCAATCAGCAGGGTTGAGGTAGCCACGAGAAGGAGCTTGGGAAGTCATTATGGACCCCGAAATAGTCGAAGCCACAAAATCAACCATAAAATACCTTAGCCCCATTCAATAAGACCACAACAACCTCAGTAAAAAGGTCTACATCGACTGCAAGCTCCGAGAACCAGGTAAATTTAGTCAATTCTTAATAACTAACGTAGATTTGTTTTCCTTCAGTCAATGCAAATATGTTGGCATCCCCAAAGAAATCGCCACCCACAAACTGAACATTGACCCCTTTTATCCCTCGCTAAGGCAGGTCCGACGAAAGGTCAATACTACCATCAATTATGGTGTCCACGAGGAAGTAGAGAAGCTACTAGTGAATGGCTCAATCAAGGAATCGAAGTACCTAAATTGTTAGCCAACATGGTGATGATCAAAAAGAAAAATGGGAAATGGAGGATGTGTGTGGACTTCACAAACATGAACAAAGCGTGCCCAAAAGATTTATTCCTGTTATCACATATCGACCAACTCATCGACGCAATGGCCGGTCACGAGCTGCTAAATTTCCTAGATGCATATTCGGGTTATAACCAGATACTCATTGTTGCACCCTGTTTTGCGCGAGTCAAAACAAGATTCAACTTGTGGATTATGTGTTGATGATAAAAGAGAGTCGCCGCCTAATATTTAAAGGTATACTAGGGTACCTATTTAATTACTAAATATCATTACTTTATTGGTCTGCTAACCGATGAGATTGTGGGTAAGGGTTCGTGTTCTTCTAAGGGCAAAGTGTTATGCATCCCTTAAAATCTACCTGAGGTAGCTCCATAGGACTTAGACTAGGTTTAAACGATTAGTTGTTTGTATTCTGCATAACTAGTGTTAAAGGGTACAATATACTATATTAATTTAGAACATGATACTTACAAAATGATGGATAGTTTTAAAAGGATATAAGTTTAAAAATGTCTTGAAAAATGAGAATTTAAAATATGTGCATGATATTTGTGTTTATGAAACATGTAAGAAGGGGCTAAGTTATAAAATATTTTTGTATTTCAAGAGTATGACTATTTGTGTAACTCTAATGAAATAAAGAGGTTGTAATGAAGTGAGCCTAAGATGTACCTTGACTTTCAAAATCTTAATTCTTAGACTTGGGGAAACAGATTGAAAATCTTTCACTGGGCGGTAGCAATTTATTTTGAAAGATTCAATTTTCTTTTAGAAGGCTGGTTTTGGATTCAATTTTCTAGTTTTGAAAAGAGATATTGTCGTCCTTTGCTAAACTATTTTTGGCTTCAAAATCTGCATGAAACGTTAGTAAACATAAGAAATTTAATATCATGAGCAGTATATAATTAGCGAATTAAAACTAATTACTATTAAGCTTAATGCGTCTTTTAATCCTATGTTCTTTAGGGATTGCCTAAGTTGCTTACATGATTCAAAGGGTAAAGTAAAATATTTAATCAGATATGATAAGTGTAGTGCCATATACATGTGATAAATATAAATAGCATAATGTAATAAAGTAGTAAAGGGTAAGGAAATACTCTAGTTTGGACATGAAAGAGGTAGGCCTAGCAAACAGCAGGAATAGACAGCAGTGGGCTTCAGACTCCCAAGTGCACTGGTACAAGATTTTGGGCCTGAGTTTATTTGAGAACTCAACAGACCCAATAGTTATCCACGGTTTAAAAAAAAGAGAAGGTCGTTAGATATAATACTCTATACATGCAATAATGCATGAAATATATAGGTAAATGACTTGAATAAATTATAACAACCAATAGTAATTTGAATTACGAAAGTTATACTAATGTGGGGTCACATATGGTAAAGTGATTCACATTGAAATCCTTTCATTGTCATTAATCACTAAACCTATAAGGGAGTAATGAATGTCAATAGATTAGAGGCTAAGAGTAAAGTTCCATTCAAGGCCAAGGCTCTCTTTGAATCCCTCACATTTCAAAGTTCCCAAAGGGTCTCAAGGCCCAAGACAGTACTTGTGTCAGGGAGAGTATCCTAACCAAGAGCTAAACTCTACTCCCAAATACTACTCACACTCACTCTTCCCCACAGGTTTAAGTGACAATGAGGCACTTTCAATGTAAATTCTGACACCACAGTGATACCATGCCACAAAAGTACATATACAGGATACTACAAGACAACATGTTCATATTATTATAACCATATTCCAAAACTAAGTGCATCATTTACTATGAGTAACATGTTAAGTAGGTTTAAAACAAATCAACTTTTAAGCATACATAGAGGCAGATACATTATCATACTACTGTTAAAGAACCAAACGCATGCGATCATATATCTTAAGGATAGAAATAGTACATAGTTCAAGTCTGCAATAGTTTATGAACACAAATACACCTGCCTTAATAACCTTCAATTAGACCAATCAAAGATTGATTTTGACTTAGGTCTTGCCCTTAGCACACACAGAGGTTAACGATCCTAATTGAGACTTCTAAAAGTGTTAACAAAGATATGGACTAACAATTTCAACTAAACTTTTAAGGAGCATTAGTAGATGGCAGATTAACAACTACAATTAGAGCTTATAAAGAGTATTAACAATATTAAATGTTAAACACTACAACTGGTATTTCCTAAAGAGTGCTAACACAGACACAAGACATCAATTTCAATTAAAAATGCAGATCAATAGCCTCAATTAACACGCACAAGTTGATAACTTCAATTAGAACATTCAGAGCGTATTGACAGAGATTCAGAACAACAATCCACAGTTAGGACTCCTACAGGTATTACCAGAGATGCCAAACTACAAATCAGAGGTTCTAAAAGCATTAATAGAGTTACAGATTCTCAACCTAGAATAGAACTTTTAGGAATATTAACAAGATCACAAATTAGCAAGATGCAATTAGAACTTCCAAATATATTAACAAGGTCACATGTTCGCATATTTAATTAGATCTCATAAGTGTACTAACAAAAGCTCAGGCTATCAGTCCTACTTAACTTTAAAATCAGTGACACGATCACTTATTTTTAATAGTTTTAGCTTCACACTAATCTCATTGAGAACAAAGCATGTTGTTATATACAAGCAGTAGCAACAAGAGATTCTCTTATAGTTCACATAGTAGGTTTAATCCCTTTAAGAGAGCTTAGTGAGATTTCAAAGACAATGCAAACATGTACGTGGTTATGAAGGACAAACAGAGGCACTGAAGAACAAAAATGAGTGCTAAATCACAAGAACACACACAAAGGACACTTAGCAGAGGTCATTTTATGAAAGTATTACTAATAGTATCACCCTATGAGCCTTAATAAAAGGATAAAGGCATCATCACATTGGGAAACATGTTAAGCATGTATGGGATATGGTTTCAGGTATAACGAAACTTAGCAACAATATTTTAGCTAAACAAATGTGTCACCATGACTTAAATACATCTCATCCTTACTTCATGGCTTAAGCTAAGTGTAAAGTAATCTCAGAACATACACAAAAGTGATACAAAGATCTAACTAGCTTAAGACATGTTTACATAAAAAGTAATGAGTTCAATCAGCTAGTTAGCACAATCACAGTAATGAGTTCAATCAGCTAGTTAGCGCAATCACAGAGGCATGTCAAAGAGATAAAACAAGTTTAAAGATCATGAACTAGTATTTCTAAAGGTAACAAGCTGGTGCTCAGCACTAAATGATTCATACTTTGTTTAAATCTGGACTATTAAGTGAACTACAAAAGTAACATTCAAAGCATATTAAGCATAACAACCAGAATAGTGCTGATAGAATCATTAAAGAGGTATGAAACTAGGTATTAGGAATGTTAAAAAATTCTTTAGTCACTTTCAAAGTTAACAGTAAACACAAATCATTAGATGCATATCAATATCAACATATAATTCTGATTTCAACAACTTAAGAAAGTTCATGATCGCAGAATCTACTTAACAATCATAAACATACAAACCAATTTAAAAACATGAATACATTGTTTAATAACATCATTCAGCAAAAGTAGTAAAGCAATTCATATTCAGAAACTTAAACTAGTAAAAAAAGAATAAGGTCGAGGTTTTACTGACCTCCTTTGGGCAGCAAACTAAACGAAGGTTCAAATTAGCCTTTTAGGAAGCCAAGAGCTCAAGCTCTCAATCAGTAACAAGCTCAGAATCAGAAAAGAAAGGAAAATCAGATATTGATCAAGAACTTAGAGTTTAATCGAAATGTTCCTAAACAACTATTAAATTCTCAAATGCTAGGTGTAGTTGGTAGGTATATCATGTTATGTGTTAGGTGAAAACATTAAAAGCCCCAATTTATAGTGGTTGTTGAAGCCCTAAAGTTCACAAATTCAAATCGATACTGGGAGATGACGAAGGATGGATGATGATAACAAGGAGGGTGAAATCGGAGTAAAATCAGAGTGAAACAAATGGAGAAAATAAGTGAGAGTCTTACCTCAGTGGGTGACAAACGATATAGGTGAGAAACCATCGGATAAAGACTGAAGGTTATTTCATTTGGACACTGGCCTCGAATAATCATCATGAAATGCTCATGCATGAGAGATTTTGTTGCAACATCATAGGCTTCGAAGACTGGAAGTTGCATGTTTGTGTTTAAGTTCAGAGAACTCAAGATTTCAAACTCTTGTGATGAAATGGGGAAAGACCCGGCGGGATTCGCGGGTAGGGAAGACAAAGCGGATGATTCAGGGTCAAGATTTGTGACCTTGCACAATTTTGTGCAAGGTTTATCTGATTGATAAGTTATGTGAGTCGAGAGACGGAAGAGAGAAAATAGAAAGGGCGGCGGCGGAGTCGAGGAGAGAAATGATAAGGGTTTTGGGTATTGGGTTGGCTGTCTCTGAGTTATGTTTGAGAGATGGGATTTGGGTCGTTGATCATTTAGATCAATGGTCCTAATTTGTAAGGAATTAACATTTTTTATGTGGAGTTTTGGTGTCTGTTGGATCTTTGTGATCCAACGGTGAGGATTAAGTCTTCTGGGTGTTTTGAAATTAAAAAGGAAATGAAGTTAAAACTCAATTGTTGATCAAACAGATTAACAACCCGAATTAAGTGTGTTTCTTTTGTGAGTATGACGGACGGATTGTGTGGCAGGTTCTTATTGGTCCAACGGAAGTGGCATGGATTACCAAAGTGGAGAGGAAGGGGTTGTTTGGACTGGGTATTAGGGCATGGGCTTGCATCTGGGCCAAAAATTAATTTAAAAGATAGCCACTTTGTGGTTAATTAGAGAATTGCAATTATATATTTTAGCCATTTTAATCCCTTTTGAAATTAAATTAAGGAAACTTAATTGTTTTCAATAAAATGTAGTAAAATTATAACTATCAAATACACCACTAACTATTGTAATTAATTATTTATAAAAATACCTTATTTTTTTAAATTGTGATATTAATTTCGAATTAGAAATGACATACCAATCAACTAAAAATCAAAGAATAACTAATTACACTAATTGTAGGACCTATGCAATTTATATAAGGTTATTTTAATAATTGTAAGATAGTAAATATGATATATTTAGAATTATAATTATACCATTGAATTATCAATTTCAAAATTACTAATACCAAATTAATTTGTAAAAATAAGTGTTATTGATTAAAAAATATATTCAAAATATTCATTGTAAATTATTAAGTATAAATAAATTAATTTTAAAAGGGAGGGTCAAAATTGGTCGTTAACACTTATGGAAAAAGAATACCAAGAAAAGACCATGTTCATCACCCATAGGGAAACACACTGTTATAGGGTCATGCCATTTGGGTTGAAGAACGCAGGGGCTACTTATCAGAGGTTGGTCAAAAAAATGTTCAAAAACCAACTCGGCAAAACCATAGAGGTATATATCGTCGACATGTTGGTCAAATCTTAGGGTAGAGGATCACATCGACCACTTGAAAAAAGCTTTCAACATACTGAGACAGTACGAGATGAAACTAAGCCCCGAGAAATGCGCATTTGGTGTAGTCTCGGGAATTGTTTTGGGCTTCTTAGTATCACAACGGGGTATTGAAGTCAACCTAGATCAAATCAAGGATATGGATAGGATACCTTAGGAATTGACTACTAAGAAGCAAGTCCAAAGATTGACTGGTCGAATTGTCGACCTATCAAGATTTATCTCGCGGGCATCCAATAGATATCATAGGTGTTTTGGCGTACTAAAAAAGGATAATAACTGCGAATGAACGCCCGAGTGCGTGCAAGCACTACGAGAACTGAAGGTGTATTTATTATCACCACATTTACCCTTGAAGCTTGAACCCGGGGAGCACCTCCTCGTCTACCTCACCGTCGCTGAAGTAGCAGTAAGTGCGGTCCTGGTCTGAGAAAGCAAAGGTACACTATCGCCTATTTATTACATCGCTAAAACACTTGTCGCCGCCTAGACGCGGTACCTGCACCTCGAGAAGTTAGCCCTGGCCTAGGTCATAGCTTCACGAAAGATTAAACCCTATTTCCAGTGCCACCCTATCTCGGTCGTTACCATTTTCCCTTTAAGAAATATTTTACATAAACCCGAGCTGTCAGGGACGCTGGCCAAATGGGCCATCGAGCTAAGTGAGCACGACATTGTGTACCAGCCTCGAACAACAATAAAGTCGCAAGTGCTCGCCGACTTCGTCACAGACTTTAGCGCAAAAGTAATGCCTGAGGTCGAGAGAGAAGTCGTTCAAATTTCTCTTCAAACATAAGATCTCTGGGTCCTGTACACCGATGGCGCATCCAATGCTTTCGAATCAGGACAGCGACTAGCACTCGATGTTACACCATGTACGTCCGAAGGTGACGTATAATGAATATGAGACTTGTTAATAATGATTTAAATGAGTTTAACGTCATAATATAACTATATTTGATGGTTGGACAAAACACATAAAGTTGGGGAATATCGGATTAAAGTTGCGAAAAAATCGACTAAGAATTTGCCTATAACAGAGCTTTTTGAAAAATAAATTTCGTGTGCTATATGAGGTCTTTTTGGGACATATTATATACAAAATTCAAAGTCTTGGAATGTAGTTTCCAACTTTCTTAACCATTCGTTCATACGATATCCGGATAAAAATATATAAGCGTTGGAAAATGGGCTAATCAGAGGGTGCCAAGCTAGCACCTTTTGACTTTTCAAAAGTTTGATAAATATGTTTTAACTCATCTCTCTCTCTTCATTTTACATAGAATCTGACCAGAGACACCATAAAAGAATGGTCCTTGAGCTCTCTAATAGCTTCAAATAATACTAATATCCCGAGTACGAAATCGAGAAGCGATAACATCAGAACGATCCCTACGACGTAAGTATCACTATATCACCTCTCTTTTTCTTTGTAGTTTGAGTTTTGGAATATATTTGTTAGTTAATAAAAAAATATAATTTCTGTATTTAAGCTTTAGAATATCAAGAAAAGTTGATAAATTCGTTTCCTAATAGTTAGACCTCACGGGACGGTGATCGGAAGCCGTGAGTTCGAGTTAATTGAATTGTAGTGAACTGTTTTGTGGGCTGTTTTGTGTTGCTTTTGGGATGTCTATTGTGCTGCTGATTTATGGAGTTTGAAAGGATAAAAATGGCGTGGAGAAACGCCATATGTGGTAGGGTAGTAGGTTGGTCGCTCGTCGTTGTAGTTACAGGCTAATTGATAATTTGTTGATTGGGTGTATTATGGTATATTTGGGGGTTTTGTTGTATTGAAGG
>AWOL01S0022260.1:0-11298 GCA_000715115.1 Nicotiana otophora | reverse complement strand
ATATATGTACGACGGCCCCCAGTATTTTCCTTTATTCAGTTGTACACTCTATTAGAGGTCTGTAGATAGTCATGTATAGTTATATAATATGTGGCCTTGTCGGCTCGCCCTACAGTATATACATGTATGTATATATGTCTTTTGGGCCTGTTTTCCCTCGTAGGTTGTTCATATGAATTAATAGTTTATTACAGACGTTATGCATGACCTACACTTATTTCATGTTTATATCATAGACGAATGCTTATGGGTATTCGATAGGTAGAACTCGGGCACTCGTCACGACCTATCGGTTTGAGTCATGACACTCGAGGTCCCCACCGGCGAAGTACTCCGCCAGTCCATAAGATACCAGGATATGACTAACAACGAGGCCGTGATTGAAGGGATGAGGCTAGCACTCAAATATGGGCAAAGCGGCTGAGACTTTGTGATTTATAGCTCGTAGTCAACTAAGTTACAGGACTTTCCAAATCAAAGAATAATTGTTGCAAAAAATATCAAGCTGAGAGTTGTAAGTTGCTGCCCAATTTCGACGAATGCCAACTCGACCAAATCCCACGAACTCAAAACATCGAATCAGATGACCTCGCCAAACTGGTCGCCGCCACCAAAAGCATCACGGCCGGGGACAAAAGCGTAGTCTATCTCCTTAACTTGTCACTATACCAAATCGAGGTAAAATCTGTAAGTTTAACTTGGGACTGGCGTAATTATATTATTACCTATTTGCAGGATGGCACCATCTCAAATGACATAAAGAAAGCTAAAAACTAAGGATGCAAGCGGTCAAATACATCCTCCTTAATAATGACTTAAACAAGGGAACATATGGCGGTCCTATGGCAAAGTGTTTAGGCCAAAATCAAACCCAACACGTTCTCGAGGAAGTCCACGAAGGCCATTGTGGCGCTCATTCCGGTGATCGAGAACTGGCCAGATGCCTCATACATGTCGGGTACTACTGGGCCACCATGAAGAAAGACGCCTTAGAGTTCGTGAAGAGATGCGAGCAATGTCATAAATACGCCCAATAATCCACCAAGCAGGCAAACACCTTCATTCAATCACCTCCTCATGGCCATTTATTAAGTGGGGAATGAAAATCGTAGGTACACTCCCACTGGGGCGAGGTAATGTACGATGTTTTTAAGTTTTAGCTGACTATTTCTCTAAATGAGTGGAAGTAAGGACATTTTCCCAAATTCGCGAAGAAATGGTAATTACTCTCATATCGAGAAACATCATCTGCTGATTCGGCCTACCTAAAGAGATAAGTTGTGACAACGGGCCTCAGTTCACGGGGAGAAAAACCATCGAGTTCTTCGAAAAATGGCATATTAAGAGGATACTTTCAACTCCATATCACCTAGCCGGGAACAGGCAAGGTGAAAAAGAAGCTTGAAGAAGCCAAGGGATTGTTGATAGAAATACTCCCAAAGGTATTATGGGCACACAGAACCACCCCGAAGACGAGCACGGGGGAGACACCTTATTCCCTAGTCTACGGAACAGAAGCAGTTATACCAGTTGAGGTCGGAGAACCCAGCCTGAGGTACTCCCATGAAAGCGACACTAGCAACGACGAGAGTAGAAGGCAAGAGCTCAATGAGGTCGACGAGCAAAAAGATATGGCGTACATAAGGATGGTTGCCCAAAAGCAATAGGAGGAGCGTTACTATAACAAAAAGGCAAAGGTCTGACCACTCAAGATCGGGGACTACGTACTTAAAGCCAAAAACCCAAGCAAACAGGGATCCACGAGAAGGCAAATTGGGAACCAACTGGGACAGACCATACAAAATCATAGGCAAAGAAAACAAAGGTTCATTCCGACTAGAAATAATGGAAGGAAAACCGCTACCAAACAATTGGAGTATCAACCGCCTCAAGTATTTCTACTTCTAGAAAACAAGAAGTGCCCCCAAGTCATACTATTTTTTCCCTTACTTGAGTTTTGTTCTAATAGGGTTTTCTCAGGGAGGTTTTTAACGAGGCGATGAGTGGGACACTTCGAGTTAGAGCGTATACTGGGACTGGGACTGGAATGCCATCCAACACCCAAAATTTGAAACTTTCTCCAAAAATTGCCCAAGGGTAAAATAATGTAATTAGAGCAACGACGCCAAAGTAATAGAAATTCACATTTATCGAAACTGCTCTAAATGAAAGGTTAAGTTTGACCAAGCTCGAACAACACCTACCGCCATCGGCCACGACTTAACGAAAAGTTAAGTTTGACCAAGCTCGAACAACACCTATCGGCCAACGGGCACGACTTAACAAAAGGTTATGTTTGACCAAGCTTAAACAACACCTACCGGCCATTGGTCACGACTTAAAGAAAATTTAAGTTAGACCAAGCTCGAACAACACCTACCGGCCATCAGCCACGACTTAACAAAAGTTTAAGTTCGACCAAGCTCTAACAACACCTATCGGCCCTCGGTCATAACTTAACGAAAAGTCAAATTTGTCCAAGCTCGAACAACACCTATCGACCTTTGGCCACAACTTAAAGAAAGGTAAAGTTCGACCAAGCTCGAATAACACCTACCGGTCCTCTACCACAACTTAACGAAAGGTCAAGTTCAACCAAGTTTGAACAATACCTATCAGCCCTCGGCCACATCTCAACTAAGAGGCATACTCGATCTATATAAACAAAGGGCCGATATGGCCCAAGGATATTCGGTTCAAAGGCTACGGCCAGCTAGAAAACGATAACAATAAAAAGGATAAAGAAGCAAAACATGCAAACAGATAAGCAAAACATAAAAGTATAGAAATAAATCGCAGGAATAAAAAAGTTACATGTAAAACAAAGATCAACTTTGATATTCATACTTAGAAAAAGAATTTTTTCAAAGGCGCTCAAAGACGCCAACAAAAATACACAAAAAAGTTAAAACAAAACTACTGGCCATCGCCGTCACGACCCTCAACACCCTCACTGTCTCGGCTTTCAACATCATCACCATCCCGATCTTCAACACCATCATCGTCTCGGCCTTCAGCGCCCTTGACATCCCCGTGTTGACCATAGGTAGAGTTATTCCAAGCACTGTCCGCGAGTCGATCAACATCCTCATCCCCATCCTCCCCGGAACCAGATCAGGGCGTAGAAGGATCATAGCCACAAGCAAGCCGAGCCTCGTGAGCCTTGACCCGAACATCTCTAAGGCCGTCTCAGAAATGGAGCCCGTTTCATACAAGTCACAGAACATATCCAGTAGGGATTCAGCATAGATCCATTCTTCATACAACTCCCGAGGGATGCTGGGAAAATCAGAAGCATTCGACGAAGAATGTCGCGCGAGCAGTTAGGATTTCTCGGCCTTGAGCGCAACAACTTGATCATGCAGCTCGGAGTTTTCCTTATCCAGCTCTCCAATCCTCTCCTCAAGTCGATCTTTCTTGGACCTAGCCTTTGAAAAATCATTCTCTCACTGAGAACGGATAGTCTTGTTCGCCAACTCAAGGATATCAATCTTTCTCCGAGCATCTAGTTGGGAAGACCCCGCCTGCTCAAGAAACTACTGCTTCTCAGTGACCCCCCAAGGGTATCAATTTCAAGATGACACCCATCCAACAGACTTCGCAGTTGAACCAACTGAGCCTGAAGATCACTACACTAGGCCTCCACGCCCTTACTTATCTCGAGCTCATCTTCCTTGCTCTTCAACGCTCCCTAGAGTACGCTGAACGTTTTCACGACCGCCATCAGCTCCTCATCCCTTTTCTTCAAATCTTCTCTTAAGTCTAGCACGTTGCCTTCCTCACGAAGACGTATTCGAAGATCTCGGTACTTCCCATGGTACTTTATATACTTCAACTTCAAGTAAATTTCTTTACGTCTTTTCTCCTTCTGAGCACTCTCAATTTCCAAAATAGTTGTCTGCAAATCAAAGAAAAGAAGTTAGAACTTAAAAATAAACTAAGGCATAGGAAAAGGGCGGATAATAGTCGTACTTACCCTGAGAGCGAGGACGGCGATACTCTTAGACAAAGTACCGTCGCTTATCTTCTTGAGGGTCTCACCCTCGACGTCAGAGAAGAGATGACCGAGAGCAGGGATTACCTCCTCGGTATTTACCAGCAAATCATGATCCATTGGGATCGTGATGGTCCTCGATCCTCCCTCCATCCTCACCTCGAGTTAGTTGAGCCCCTCGTTAATCATTCTTAGATCGTCTAGGTCTATGTCGGAACCCGACTCATCGTCCTCCTCAACGACAACTTTCCCTCTATCGCCGACTGGTGAAGAAACATCTATTGCCACCCTAGAAGATGAAGCTTCCTCTTCCCTCGCAAGTACATAGCTGCCATCAAGTCCCTCCCCTCTGACCATCTCCCCCTCAGGACGTACGCCCACGACAGCTTTTTCCTATTGTGGGGCCTCGAAACTCGCCCCAATACATTCTCCAATATGTATCATTGCCGTCTCTCGAAGAATGAAATCATCCTCTACTGATTCGACGGTCACGGGGACCCCCCCCCTCCCCCCACGTCCACAACCTTTCTCTTGCGGGGCCTTAAGTCCTCATCCCGGGGGGAGACTTCATCGTCCTCATCGACCAGCGAGAATAGCTGAGAACCAGAGGTAGCAGCTGGGACGAGGGTAGATTCGGAAGGCGTAGCAACCCTTCTCCTCCTAAAAGAGGGCACATGCGCCCTGTTCCTTCGAGAAGACTCCCTAACTGGAACTAAAAAGTGAAGAAACTTAGGGGTTTAAAATGAAGTGAGCCAATATATAACAAAAAGAAACAACAATTACGGCAAAAAAAGAAGAAGTTACTTGTGGAAGGGAGAGTCGGCCTAAACTTCTGAAAGAAGTTCGGCTTGTCACGAATCCCTGCGGCATAGGGAAGAATCTGCCCGACCCAGTCGGCAATGCGTATGGCTAGGGGGAGGACGGTTGTTGGCTACAAGGAAGGAATAAGCAAATCATTAATCTGAAATAAACAAAGAGATGCAGAAGGTAAAAACAAGAGAAACTTGTACACTTACGTGTATGGTTCCACGCCCCAGGAAAGCTACAGGATTTGCCACGACGACCTCAGTTTTGACGAAAAAGAAGACGAGCCAGAATTGGCGGCTAGCTTTGTCATCCATTTTCACCACCAAGCACTTACCTCCACGGTGACGAAGATTTAACATCGTCCCTCTGTAGAAGCCATGTGCGAACAGGTGGACTAGATTTCGCACGGTCACCTCGACTCCGGCAAGCTCAACAAATTTGGTCAGCATCTTGATGACCTTGTAAATGAATGGGCCGAGCTGAGCGGGGCAAACGCCATAGCGGCGGCAAAGCTCCTCCACCAGCGGGATAAGAGGGAACGAATAGCCTATAGTGAACGGGTAGGCATAAAGAGCACAATACCCGGGACGATGAACGTATACCTCGTTCCCATTAGCATGGATTAGTTCCACGTTATCGAGGAGTCCAAATTTGGCTTTGAACTCAACCAATTGCTTGGGAGCCATTGTTGATAAAAAATTCCCACGCACCGCGTCCGGTGACCATTATAAGTCAAACCTGGCCTCAGGGTTTGCGAGGGATGATCTTCACCATCAAAGGAAGAGGTTCATCTTCTGTAACTACAACAATATCCTCCCCATAAAGAGGGTACACAACTGTCAAATGGACAACATGACTCTCTTCATCGGTAACAAAAGAAGGGTTAGACATGGTTATGTAAAAAGATTGGAATGCAGAAGAAAGTTGAAGTTTAGAAGATGAAAGAAAGTCCAAGAAAGAAGACGATTTTTATGCGAGCAAAGGAAATATGAAAGAAAGTAAAGTCTGAATAATGAGGGAGCTTCCCTTTATAGAGATTGAGGCACCAAATCCGAAACGTTTTGTCATAATTGGCATCAAGCCCAAAACGGTTTGTCATAATTGGCACCAGAATCAGAACAACATATCCAATCAAAGGTCATACGTGAATCCACGTAATGCATCGGGAACTAGCATCATCATGATGCATGGCGTCACTCCCTCCCCTGGATCAGATAATTCTAATAAATCACTCACGAAATCTAAGGGGTTTGAAATACGTGGCCCATAAAGAGCCACGTCGCTTGCATGTTACAACAACCACAACTGATCTTACTTGTTCAGCGAGCTCGACCACGAAGGCAGCCCTGAGCGATATTATCCGCACATTGAATCACCAACGAAGGCGACCTCAACGAACGGAGGGACTAACTATATAAGCCAAAAATTATCTCAGTTATGTTTGGATCATGTTAGCATTAAGAGAGCCTTCGAAGGCTGCCACTCATCAATATGATTTTAACAAAGGACAGATACAAGGTCGAAGTGATATGATAAAAGACAGGGGCTAGGTCGAAGAATCAACATGGATCGAGGTCGAGGATGACTACTCTCCTTAACGGAGCATTAACGACTAGTTTTTGGGATATGACTTTAAAGAGAATATTCTCGTGAATATTTCTAAAATCCGTACTATTAGGGTTTTGTTACTCGTGTTCCCTTATAAATAGAAAGAGAGATAGTTATAGAGGGGATTGAACACCCATTGTAAAAGAACAACACTTTGACATTCTCCAAAGATTCTTACTTTGTATAAATACAAAATATATCTTTTCTGTCAGATCTGATTCCAACTTTTATCCCCCGATCCAAGAAGAATACGAATATTCAAAGACTCATCAATCACTTATCATTATCGGGGGAATATCATCAAATCCAACCCTCATTCGGTTACCTCACTTGCATTTAGTTACTTTAATGCTATTATATTTCATTTATTGCTATTGCATGCTATTATTACATATTCACCGTTGTTCCTGCAAACTGTGTGCCATTTTGACACGACACTAGCTAAATAATCTTTTAGATATTAATATTGGTTAAGATTAATCCAATTTTATTAGAGAATCTAATTATTTAAGCCTAGATCTAAATTTGAGTTAAACAATTTGTGTCCTGAATTATTTTGAAATTTAAAATTTTAGTTCAAATTTTCAGGACAAAATAAATATTGATTAATCTCTAAATAACAACCTTAAGAATGATTATTCGTATAATTCCCCTTTTTCGACTGTACGCTTTCATGTTGTAGGATGAACACAGAAGGAAGTTATTAATCTGGTCTCTTGCTAAAACATGGTAATCAAAGGCGACCGAAGGGTTAAAATAACAATAATTCGTCCATACATTTTTTTTTTGGGTACTATAATTTATATTGTAAACCAATTAAAACGGAAGAGAATAAACTATTCACATTGTCTTTTCTTGCCTATATTCAAATTTCAAATGACAATAGATTTTCAATTTTCTCAAAAGAAACAATTAGTTATCTTTGAAGCATCCGAACCATCTATTTCAACCTAATATCCTTCATATCATATGTCTATACTTTGGAGATAAGATCTTATATAGTTAAGGTACCAAAGATATAAAGTCCAGTATATCTAACATGTTTATTTAATAAATATCTTAATATTGTCCCGAGTAAAACGTGATATAGCAGTATTTTATTACTACTTAACAAGAGTGCCTGCATGCAGGGCGGAGCCGATTTATAATTTACAGGTTCGGCCGAACTCAGTAACTTTGGTTCAAATCTCATATTTATTTAAAAAAATCATTGAATATCTACAAATTATTAATTTAAAACTCATTAACTTAAAATAATTAAAATTTTGAACTCATAAACTTCGAATTCTGGCTCCGCCACTACCAACTGGTTAAGGCGTCCAAACCATCTATCTATGTATGCCAACCATGACATCATATCTTTGAAATGGCAAAACAATTTCTTGTGCGATAGTGAGGAGCGCAACCAAAAGTAGCTAATTAAATGATCTTAAATCAATAGCTTTGCGTGATTTATCGGACAATATTGTGAGGAGACTTTGCCATTTTCTTTGTCCGATAAATCAGGCAAAGCTATTGATTTAAGATCATTTAATTAGCTACCAAATTTTCTTCCTCCCTACTTCCTACGATGGATTAGTTATAGATTTATAGGGTTCAGCAAGGTAGGTTTAGTTATAGATTTATAGGGTTCAGCAAGCTCTATCAATTGCCGTTACCTTTTTTCTTTTTTCTTTTTTTGCCTAATCGCTTTATACTTGTAATACAGTACTCTCATTTTCCTTCTAATTCAATTTTCAGATGTTTCAATATTCATTATTAATTATCAATTAAGATTTGTGACGTATATGGCTCATTAAAAGAGGAAACTTTCTTGAAAAGGATCCATAGGTTTGAACTCAAAATTTTTGAGTAAGAGTAAATTATTTCATTCATCCGTCTCACGCCTTAGCCGTTGTGCATGATTATTAAATAAGCGTTATCTTTTATTGTATATGAATTAACGATATTATTTCAAAATTGTGCATAATGTAAATTTTAAAAAACATTTTGAATTAAATTGGGTTCCATCATACCAGTGATAATGTTTGAGGAGCTTTAATTATGTAGGTAATATCACGAAAGTGGAATTATTTCCAGACAACCCAAAAATAAAAGTAAAGCTTTTTATTCAAGATATATTCAGTATTTGTGAATGAATTTTTTAAAATGCAAACTATGAAGTACCTTAGATGAGGTATTTTAAAAGAGTGACGAAAGTGTTCCAACTATTAAAACGAGAAAACAACAACAATATATGTTTATATATATATATATATATCAATTAATAATTAATTAATATATATTTATACTTCAATGTCTTACTTAACCACAGTATAATCATGTAATTTGATCTAAACATCATATACGAGAAAATTTTCTTTCAATTATGTCCGATAATTCATCAATCAAGCGAACACGAGAAAGAAAGAAGCTAAAATTTTGACATTATTCTTACGAAATCAAACGTGCTAAACATAGTAAAGGAGTCTTTTCTGTGAATGTTTTGATAACAATAGCTTTTCATTTCTTTAGAATAATACTACGTAATAAATAATAATCTATATTAGCAATATGGCCATCTTCAATCCACATTATGATGACTCGCATAAATATTTTCGACGTGAACGTTTTGATAACAATAGCTTTTCATTTCTTTAGAATAACACTGCGTAATAAATAATAATCTATATTAGCAATATGGCCATCTTCAATCCTCAATACGACGACTCACATAAATATTTTCGATGGTGCCACTTATTCGTTCGACGTACAATAATACATTTAATTATTTTATAAAATACGTGAGTGAAATACCAAATATTGATGTTCGTACAATAGTATCCACAACTCCTGAATAGCCAGGCTGTGTAACAAGAAATGATGTATTATATTAAACGGTCCTTTACGTAACTTGTTTTGAATTAATTAATTAATTATTTACCCACGAGGATCCGACATTAATCCTTTTATACATACTAACTAGTATACTTGAGATGTATTACATCTAACTCCCAAAAGACATTATATAGAATAAATTAAGAGAATTAGTCGTCCCAAAATTAAGATTTATTTCTTGTTGCAAGGATTCACTTGTAGGACACCATATTTTAATGAATTGACACAATTTTAGTTGATTTGTTTGTTTCTTTGCTCTCCTCCATCTCACCCTACAATTTGATTATTTGTTCTCGAGGATCCGACATTAATTATCTTATACCTATTAATTGATTATACCGAATATGCATTTTCTATAACTCCCTAGAAAGACATTATATGAATTGGATTAAGAGAATCAGTCATCCTAAAATTAAGATTTATTTTCGGCAGCAAATATTCATTCATAGCATGTTATATTTTAATGGATTGATGTAATTTTTGGTTGATTTGTTTGTTTCGTGCTTCCCTCATGCCGACCCTACTATTTAATCATCTATTTCCTCAAGGACCTTGATATTAATTCTCTCATACCTACTAATTGATGTACCTAAAATGTATTTCCTCTAGTTCCCAAGAAAGACATTATATGAATTGGATTGACAAGTACATAAAATTAAAATTTAGTTCTTGCGGCAAATATTCACTTGTAGCATACCAATTTTAATGGATTGATGTAATTTTTTTCGATTTGTTTGCTTCTTTGCTCCCCGCTTGCCCACCCTACAATTTGATCACCTGCCTTCGAAGATCCGACATTAATCCTCTCATACCTACTAACTAATTTACTTGAGATGCATCTCCTTTAGCTCCCAAGAAAGACATGATATGAATTAGATTGAAAGGATAGGTCATTCTAAAATTAAGATTTATTTCTTATTGTAAATATTTATCTATAGCATACCATATTTTAATAAATTGATGCAATTTTAGTTGATTTGCTTGTTTCTTTGCTCCCCTCCTGCCCACTCTATACTATTTGATCCATTGCCTCTTGTAACTAGTATTCTTTTAAGGAATCTTCAAAATTTATTTGAAAAATTTATGTCTTCCCTTATTTCTAGCAAGTTGCATCTAAGACTAAAAAATCAGAAAATATTGGTATAAGCACGAAAAAGTCATAATTTGAAGTTATAATAAATCATAAATGACACGAGCATTTAATACCTTGTAGTATAAAATATAAAATCCATCAATGTGTTCCATTGATTGGCCAGTCAAACATTAAAATTAAATATTGAAGCATTTTTTTAAAAAAAAATTAGCATTCATTACAAATACACGTGTACCTCAAAAATTATATTTTGACATACTTCATAATTGCCTTTAAGCTCTCTGAGAAATTACTAGTACTAGATACTGGTTGGAAGAGTAAAAACGGAACCCAAAATATTTATGTGTTACGTTTACTATTTTAAACTTTTTATTTAAGAATAGGATCGCCGATCTTGGGATGGACATCAAACAGCTACAAACTACTTTTATAGTAGCCTTATTGTCAATAGATTTCTTTGGGAGGTATGTCGTTACTTACATTTTTATTATGCATTTTGGTATTTGTTTATAAAATAATATATGTTTCTCAACCCCAAAAATAAAAAATAAAAAATAAAAAAACCGACCTAGTCTGAAAACTCTTAACGCCCTAAACAATAATAATAACACGTGTCTATAAATGTAGCTAGCATTTGAAATACTAATTCACGGATCATGAACGTATCTTAATTAGATTTATATAAAATTATTACCATAACTACAATAATGTCAAGGTGCCCCGATATAAACATAATAGATTAGTTGACAAGCTAGTAGCAAAAGCATAGATTTTAACAATAACGCACGTTAAATTTTATTTTATGAATGATGATTCAATTAAAAATCAAAATTAAACCACATCGACGACGACACGGGATCCTACAAGCAAGACTTGCATAGTATTTAATGTTTTTATAACCTCAAAATCAATATTGATT
>AWOL01S0022258.1:0-13380 GCA_000715115.1 Nicotiana otophora | reverse complement strand
TTGCCTAATAGTGTTACCCGTGGGTGGCTTTAAAACGATGCCTAGCCTGGACCCCTTTACGTTTGAAGCCCCGTCCGTAAAAAGGATCCATACCCCCAATGACGTACCCGATTTCAATAAGAGTTCTTTTTCGACTTCGGGTATGAGGGTTGGCGTGAAATCGGCCACGAAGTCTGCTAAACTTTGAGACTTGATGGCCGTATGGGGTTGATATTCGATATCATACCCACTGAGTTTGACAGCCCATTTGGCCAATCGGCCTGATAGTTCGGGCTTGTGCAAAAAATTACGAAGCGGGTAAGTGGTTAATACGCATATGGGGTGACATTGAAAGTACGGTCTTAACTTTTTAAAGACGCTTATTAGTGCAAGTGCCAATTTTTCTAGGTGCGGATATCTAGTTTCTGCTTCTCCTAAGGTCCGACTTACATAATAAACGGGAAATTGCGTACCTTGCTCTTCTCGAACTAGGACACCGCTTACCGCGATTTCTGATACTACCAAGTACAAGCAAAGTTTTTTGTCTGTTTTTGGAGTATGAAGTAGTGGTGGGCTAGATAGATATCGTTTTAATTCTTCCAATGCCTGTTGGCATTCCGGGGTCCAAGCGAAATTGTTCTTCATTTTGAGTAGAGAGAAAAACTTGTGATTTCGATCTGACGATCTCGAAATGAATCGGCCTAAGGCTGCAATCCATCCCGTTAGCCTCTGTACGGCTTTCATGCTGTCCACGATGGTGATGTCTTCCATGGCCTTAATTTTATCGGGGTTAATCTCGATCACCCGATTTGACACCATGAAGCCGAGGAACTTGCCCGAACCAACCCCGAAAGCACATTTCTCGGGTTTGAGCTTCATGTTGTATTTCCTTAAAATCTGGAACGTTTCCTGCAAATGGGTCAAATGGTCCTCTGCCCGCAGGGACTTAACTAGCATGTCATCAATATAAACTTCCATTGATTTACCTATTTGTTCTTCGAATATTATATTTACTAGGCGTTGGTAAGTAGCTCCTGTATTTTTTAGCCCGAAGGGCATCATATTATACAATATGTTCCATATTTGGTGACAAATGAAGTCTTTTCCTGGTCTTCCGGGTTCATCTGGATTTGATTATACCCGAAATAGGCATCGAGAAAAGTAAGGATCTCGTAGCCGGTCGTGGCATCGATCATGCGATCAATGTTGGGCAGCGAAAAAGGAATCTTTGGGGCATGCTTTGTTTAAATTCTTATAATCTACATACATTCTAAGTTTGTTCCCTTTTTTAGGCACTACAACTACATTGGTTAACCATTCGGTATATTTCACCTCCCGAATGGACCCTATCTTGAGAAGTTTGGTTACCTCGTCCTTTATGAATGCGTGCTTCACCTCAGACTGGGGTCTTCTCTTTTGTTTCACCGGTCTGAACCTAGGGTCCAAGCTTAGCCGATGTGTTGTTATGTCCGGTGAGATCCCTATTATATCTAAATGGGACCAGGCAAAGCAATCAATATTATTGATAAGAAATTGAACAAGTTTTTTCCTGAGTTCGGGGGTCAACCCCGTTCCCAGGTATACCTTCTATTCGGGCCAGTTCTCGATTAGTGTGACTTGCTCCAATTCCTCAATCGTTGATTTGGTAGCGTCGGAATCATCAGGAATCATGAAGGATCGAGGGATCCTTTGATCATCATCTTCTTCGATCTTCTAATTATCTGGTCGGGTTAAAGCCGATGTCTGTGATTGCTATTTGGTATCTCGTTCCCCTTTTGAGCCCGATCCCTTTACTGGCAAAGACGAGGATATTGGATTTGCTTCCTCGACGGCAAACATTTCTCTTGCGGCCGACTGTTCTCCATACATTGTTTTGACTCTTCTCGATGTTGGGAATTTAAGGACTTGATGTAGGTTCGAAGGTGCAACTCTAATGTTGTGGATCCATAGCCTTCCAAAAAGGGCGTTGTACCTCATGTCGCCTTCGATTACGTGGAACTTCGTTTCTTGGATGGTCCCGGCCATGTTTGTCGGTAGAACTATCTCTCCTTTGGTGGTTTCACATTCCATATTGAATCCGTTTAGAACCAGGGTTGCAGGTATGACCTGGTCCCATAAACTGAGCTGTTCTACGACCTTCGATCTAATGATGTTGGCCGAGCTACCTGGATCAATTAACACATACTTAACTTTAGTTTTATTCATAAGTATGGATATTAACATTGCATCGTTTTGAGGTTGTATGACTCCTTCTGCATCTTCATCATTGAAGGACAAAGTTCCTAGGGGTGTGTAATCCTGAGTTCGAGACCGCTTTTCTCCCACAATCGATGTTTTAGTGCGTTTAAGCACTGGTCCCTGAGGGGTATCGGTGTTGCCGATGATCATGTGAATGGTGTGCTGTGGTTCTTCTTGTTCGTTTTGCTTGCCAAAATCCCTGTTTTTAAAATGGTTCTTCGCCCTATCGCTTAAAAATTCTCGAAGGCGACCTTTGTGGAATAACCGGGCTACCTCCACTCTTAGTTGCCTGCAATCTTCCGTTCTGTGGCCATGGGTGCCATGATATTCGCACATTTGATTGGGATTCCTCTGGGCAGGATCAGTCTGCATGGGTCGAGGCCATTTAGTATCTTTGATACGCCCGATAGCCAACAGGATGGCGGATGCATCGATGCTGAAGTTGTACTCCGATAACCAAGGCGGTTCCTTAGATCCGGCAGGTCTTTCGAACCTACCTCTGTTCATCAGCCCCCGGGATCCTTGACCTCGATCACTTCTTTTGTTATTTTATTCGGGGTTGTGTCTCGATTCACCGATTCTGTGGTTTCCGTTATATGGTCGGTACCGATCCCTGATCGGACCCTGTTCTCGATTAATATCCCTTCGAGTAGCGGGTTCCGACCCCAACTGATCATCTTCGACCCTAATTTTTGATTGGTACCGATTGTGCACGTCGGCCCACATGATGGCTGGGTATTCGATCAGGTTATGCTTCAACCTTCGTGAAGCCGTCGAACTTCGTTCGTTCAAACCTTGAGTGAAAGCTTGAACAGCCCAATCGTCTATGACTGGTGGCAGATCCATTCGTTCCATTTGAAAACGAGATGCGAACTCCCTCAGCATCTCGTTATCCTTTTGTCTTACCTTGAAGAGGTCCGATTTCCTTGTTGCGACTTTTATGGCATCGGCGTGCACTTTCACAAAAGAATCTGCTAACATGGCGAACGAGTCGATGGAATTTGGTGGTAGGTTGTGATACCAAATCATTGCTCCCTTTGAGAGGGTCTCTTCGAATTTCTTTAACAACACAGATTCGATTTCATCGTCTTCTAAATCATTGCCCTTGATGGCACATGTGTAAGAAGTGACGTGCTCGTTTGGGTCGGTCGTTCCGTTATATTTGGAAATTTCGGGCATACAGAATTTTTTGGGGATTTATTTTGGGGCTGCGCTCGAGGGAAAAGGTTTTTGCACGATTATTTTGGAATCCAACCCTTTTATCATTGGCGGAGCTCTTGGGATCTGATCGACCCTGGAGTTATATGTTTCTACTTTTTTATCATTGGCTTCGACTCGCTTTGTGAGCTCCTCGAGTAATTTAGAAATTTCGGAAGTAGTCCCTGATTCTTGCTCATTTGACCTCACTATAGCTGGCTCCGTTCTGTGGGCGATTTCTCGAGGTGGATTGGGCTCCGGCCTGCTCTGTAGCTGGGTTTGGCTCTGCAACTGAGCTATTGCTGTCTGTTGATCTTGCAACATTTCGAAAATCATACGTAAGCTGACGCCGTTTTCCTCGACGTTATGGGTATCTCAAGTTGCAGACCGAGTGCCACCATGAATGCTATTTTCGGGTTCAGAATGTAGGTTCGCCTCAATGGCCACATGCGAATTGATCTCTACCGGCACTTCGATTCGAGCTCCAACAGCGTTGACAAGTGGTCTTTCGGTACTGAGTGTCAAGTTATTGTTCTCATCTTGAAGACCGGCTTCGTTGTCGATAGGTGAGGCCATTTGATTGGTAGTTAATCGTTGATAATCCGAAATTCAAGATATTTTCGAAAACAAGCGCAAAACACAACGATGTATTTTTTTGCAGATTCATATCAAATAATCACTATTATCCTTAGCCCCACGGTGGGTGCCAAACTGTTTACCCGAAAAACGGATAGAGTTGAATTTGTACGTAGTTCTAAGGATATATGATATAACTTGATACAAACCGTCGGGATAAATAGAAATGCCGAATATGGATTGTAAAGAATGCGAGATAAACAAGGTAGGAAAGAAGATGATTTTTTAGGACTCAGCACAATGGATCAATTAATAAAGTCTAAAAGGACAATTCTTGAATATGGAAGAATATGATGCTTGAATTACAATGTAAGTAAAAAACTTAGTCCTTATAGAAATAATAACCATCCTTTTTATAGTAGAGTGATCTTACTTTAGATATAATTAAAAATACATAGTGGGAGACCCATGATGAATCAACTTTTCCATAATTCCTGCCAAGATTCTCTCCTCTAGTGGGATTGCAACGGCTCTTGTCTATGAGCTCGATATTGACTCGAGTTTTCGGTCTTGACTCGAGCTCTCGATCTTGACTTGAGCCCGATTCTGACTTGGATCCTTGAATTGATTCGGGGTCAACGTTGGTCGGTCTCTGAATCATAAGCTCGATAACTTTACTTTGCATCATAGTTCGACTTGGATTCGAGCTTGATAACGATATCGAGCTCGACATTGATCGGTCCCTCGGGCTCGAAGCTTGTTCGTACCATATTCTGAACCCATCTCGAAGTTTTACTTCGATCCATTATGTTTTAACCTCGATCAATCGTACGAAGGCCGAAATCTATTTCGACCGTATACAATAGTGAGTATTACTCCTTTATGAGTTATGGACATCCACCATTAGATAATTATTTATAACATGTACTAATTTTCTTTTATCGTTAACTAAATAATATTATCTTAGTTCATCATAAAAAAATATTCTTAACGTAGTTTATATACGTTAAATTATAATGACCACAAGCATATAACTACTGTAATATGAGGGACAATGCTTTAGCTACCTACATGCTGCACTGTACTCGGTCCTCTCAAATTTAATTAAGTCAAATGGGTAACAACCTTTAGATTTCATTTCTTCTTGTTGTCTTCGGGATTGCTGCTCCTGCTGCTGAAGGAAGTCAACAGTTTGACTCTCAGCAGACTCTCCCGTCGAGCTGTCCAGCTCCTGACCCTACCCTCAATTACCGGCCGGCTATCGGAATTGTTAGTCATCCCGGCGATGGCGCCTCCGGCCGGCTTAGCAACGCTACTAATATTTCCTACATTGCTGCTTCCTATGTTAAGTTTGCTGAAATGGCCGGTGCTAGAGTCATTCCTCTCATATATACAGAGCCTCCTGAAATTCTCAATCAAGTAAGTATCAATTACTATTCCTTTTTCATATCTCTCGTCTCGTGAATCGTTAAAATTTTAAAAGCAGTACATGTTATCTTCGATCGGATCGCGCCTATCAATTGCAGTTTGAGATTTGCTAATTCAATTTCTCTTTGCAGAAACTTAATCTTGTTAATGGCATTATCTTCACTGGTGGGTGGGCCAAGGACGGTCTCTATTTTGATGTTATTAAAGGAATTTTGCAGGTGATTATCTACTCTGCTTGTACCTACCTAGACTCATGCTATCATGCTCCTATTGCTGCAATATTTATTAAGTGGAAATACTCTGCATTTGGACTGGAATCTGTGACCAAAAAGTTTGACGTAATGAAATTTCCTAGTCTTTTAATTCGAATACAGGATAGTAGCAAAGATGTTCTTTTATTGAAAATCATTATAATGATTTTAAATGCTTCATTGATACTCGCAGAAAGCTTTGGCGAAGAATGATGCTGGCGAGCATTTTCCTATACTTGCAATCTGCTTGGGATATGAACTTTTAACAATGATCATCACCAAGGTAAAGTGTATGGGAGAACATAGATGTTTCATTTAGCTTTATTGAGAATGCACACTTAGAAAAGTCGGTACTATTTAAAATAACATATTGTAATTAGTTGCATAGACACTTGAGGCAATACTATCAAACAAGCAAACTGTAATAAAAGATTTCTGTGGGAAGTCTGAAAGAGTTCCATTATAATTTTGTATGCATAAAATGTAGAGCTTGTAATATTATATTCAGTTCTCAGAATATCCTGATAGTCAATTGCTCATGAATGTGTGCTTAGCATACTCATTGTCTAAGTGCATGTATGCGAGCACATTCCATGTATGACATTTTATAGCATCTGATTAAAGATTATACAGGTATACATGCAGTAAAAGTTAGAAACTCTTTGGAATAAGAGGCAATAAAGAATATGAGTTGTATATTGCTGCCAGTTAGAATTTTCCCTTTCTTTTTCTGGTGCTTCCAGTTGTAGATTTTTTTTTTCTTTCATATATACCTAATTTCGCATTCTGAGTTGTACCTTAGTATACTTTGATGTCTGCATATTACTCATACATGTGTGAATTATATCTAAAATATTGCGGAATATTTGATATGTCAAGGTAGGTTTTTTCCAGAAAACCAACTACAAACCAAACATAATATGTCAGGGACACAATCCTGCCTCTTAGACAGTATAGGGAAACAACTTGCGCACCTCTATGTGACCCAAACTTTCTCCTATACGATTATCAAATTTTTACATTTTTAAGACTTGAGTTCAGTTGTTTCCATGGGTTGATTTCAAGACATTTCTTTGTCTAATAATAGGACAACAATATCCTCGAGGAATTCAGTGCAGCGAGTCAAGCATCTACAGTACAGTTTGTGGAAAATGTGAATATTGAAGGAACAGTATTTGGAAGGTATATGTTTGTTTGCCTCCTTTATGACTTCATCTTCTTTTTTTTCCCTCTCTTCCAATTTTCTCTTTTCTGCTTTGCTTCTCCATTTTCATTTCAGCTGGGAAAAATGACAGATTACCCTATTCGAAGGGCTTTAAAAGATAAATATAACAGATAGTTGAGTCATAATGGTAAATTCAAGCTTTTCATTAATAGAAAAATAGTAAAGAGGCTTGCCTGATCGGCTTTGAATGTAAGGCTCCCATTTCATTCAAACTCTATCATAATAGGTAATTTTCGCATGAAAGGAGAGCTTAATATTATTTGGAAAGAACAAAACCTGGCATTTAATGTGATCTGTAAGAACTGTTACTTAAATCTCTTGGCCTTGCTATGTGTAAATTGTTCATCTCGAAGAAGAACGGCAAACGTTGGTTGAAGGACTGATTAAAAAGAGGAAACAAAGGAACTGGTGGTGGTGATGAGCAGAATTGTGCTTATGATGATGGCATATTGGAGGAAGGATTGTCTACTATTCTCTTCCTGCATTTTAAAAGCCTGTTGACCTTATAGCATGCTCAACTCTATATTGAATGAGCACTTATGAGCCGCATTTGCATATAAAAGAGAATGTATACTCTCATTCATGTAAACTCTTCATTGTACTTTCTTGAGAGCTATGTGAAAGTACAGTGGTTGTGCTTGTGAAGGGGTCAGGTTTCAGTAATAATTCTTATTTTGCTGATATACAACTGGCTATTAACTTTCCTGCAGATTCCCCCCTGTGTTGCTAAAGAAGATGAGTATAGATTGCCTTGTGATGCAAAATCATCATGTGAGTTTTACAAATTAGGTTTTTTCTTGTCCTTGTGTGACACTGCTGTATTTTAGCTTACTTGTGATTTTACAAGATTTACTACATGTTTTATTTTGTCTAGTGAAGATTGTAATTGCTCAATAGTATTACTCTTGAATTATGTCCTAAATCTTTTAGCATATTACATCTAGTAAGGTTTGTATATCAGTTTTGGGTTTTAGAACTGTTAAGATTCTTATGCTGATTTTCATCCAACATTAATTCAGGCGTTTGATCTTCGAGTTACCTGCTATGGGGTTACTTCCATATCTCTTACATTACTTGTTAGATTCATTCACGCTGCTGTATCTGCAGTTCTATTGCAGCTTGTCTTAGCAAGGAATTCATGTTCCTCCATAAACATTTGCATAACTCATAGACTGTCACCTAGAGATCAGTGATTGTCGCATCAACGTTCGTTTGAAGATTTAATGCAGGAGAGACAAACTTCTTTCGGTGAATGAGTCACGCTAATCTTAGAATACAAGCAGGCTAGATATTCCTCTTGTCTTTGAGTTCTCATATTATCTGTTTTTGCTTCAGGCCTTATTGGGCGCTTTAGGTATGCAGTGATACGGCTGATTAATTGTGTGTTTCCTTATTAATGCTGCAGTTTGGTATATCACCAGAAAGATTTCTAGCGAATAAAGACTTGAGTGGCTTTTTCAGGGTCTTGACAACTAGTACGGATGAAAACAACAAGGTACATGTTGAATTCTACCACTTTTCTCTGCTGGGATATTTCTGGTGAATGTTTGCAATTGATAAGATATCTAGTAGATATTCTTTTTGAACTAATTTTTTTGATTAATTAATTATCTGATTCAGGTCTATGTCTCTACTATTCAAGCTAAACGTTATCCTATAGCTGGTTTTCAATGGCACCCAGAGGTACCATCTTTGGCGTCTAACTTCAGATTTACAATTAATATGTGAAATATGCAGTAACTTAATAGTTGTTAGATATAACAACGTGAGATAGCATAGTGTAATGTTTTCCTAGCTATTTTCATTCTTTGAGTGGCTTTGGTGTTCTTAAATTACGTTACAGATTACGTTTTAGTGGGTAGTGCACAAAGGTTATTGGTAGGTTCATGAAAAAGGTTCTGACAGATGAGCAAGTCATGATTGCTGCACTCTGGGTATCTGATAAAAAGAAATATTTCTTCTGCTCTCTCATGATTTATTCTAAAGGAACAATTGTCATGTGAATATTTTACGTCTGCCAATATCCCATTTATCATCGATGACTCCAAGGCTATATTGTGAGTCGGGGCCAAGGCTTCGACATGCTTTCTCCATTGAAATAAATCCTTCTTTTTGAAAGGGGATCATCTAATCTACCTCTTGCGGGCGCTTTCAAGCAGTTCAAAAGAAAGACCTTTTATATACATATCTTGTTTTCATGTTTTCATTGGAGTAAAGATATTAATTATAGGCTTATGTTAAAACGAGCAGAGTTAATACAACATTTTAATGTCCTTTGAAATTTTCCTTGGAGATAGTAGCTCATCTTAATGCAAAAACGCGACCTTTTATCTTGACACAATTCTTTTACCTGAAATTCCAAATTTAAATGCTTTTAGCTGGTTATGTTACTGCAGAAAAATGTTTTCGAATGGGGCTTATCAAGGATTCCACATTCTGAGGATGCAGTTCAAGTTACTACACATGTTGCCAACTATTTTATTAGGTATATACCCTTCTTACCTTTCCTGTCTGCCGAGGATGATCCGGAGGTGTGGGATGGGGTGGGGAATCTTGGGGATTGGTTCAGATCCAGGCATACTATCAGGGACGGGAAATGCTTTCTGGTTATCAATTATCTGATAATCCTAATTTCTAAGATGAGATATTGAAGAGAACCAATGCTTTCCTAATATGTAGTTATAGGTTGAGTGCATCCACTATGGCACTGGATTCATTTGTATTGCTCATAAGTTGGCAAAGACAGATTTTAAGGCTACCGGTTGTCTTGGATATAAACATACAGATGTGCACAAGTAGTATGAACTAATTGAGGGGCCTGCTTTTCACAAATTCTTCTTACTCTTCAACCGCAACTGTTTAACTTTTGCATATTGTGATTAAGAGTATGATAGGCATAAGCACTTTCATCCTCTTATCATCCTACTTCATATTTGCACCTAGCCAAATATACCTATCTTTTCCTAATTATTTCTTGCCCTGTCCGGAGCCGGAATTGAGTCAAGTTATACATGCACCTCTATTAACCCATCCCCCTTTTTTTAAAATTTTATTTTGCTGTTGTGCTTCTAGGTTTGTAAGTTTGATTTGTATATTTTAAATTGCAGTGAAGCTAGAAAGTCTTCTAACAAGCCAGTAGCTCGCGAAGTGCTTGATAATCTCATCTACAATTACAGTCCCACTTATGGTGGGAAGGCAGGGTAAGTCAGGCAGCAATTTCAGGCTGGTTGAAAATTAACACATTGATTTCAGGAACTTGATTCTCTTTTATCTTGTTCTGTAGGAAGGGTTTTGATGAGGTTTATCTCTTCACTCCGCATTCTGCCTTGAGCTATCTATAGAGGAAAAAGAGCAAAAGCAGTGTAATTGAGCACCAACAACTGTGCAATCTAAGATGCACGTGAAGACTTGGAGTTGCGGGCAGTATGTGATGTTCACTGTTGGAATTGCTTTTCAATCTCCAGTTAACTGTTCTCACCACCAAATTGGGAATGTTAAAACTAGTTGTATGGTGAATTTTTAGTCTTCTGCTGTCCACCTTTCTACGAAATAAAACATTGATTTGAGTTATTCTGTGAGCCTTCATATCTCAAATAACATTTAACATATCGTTGTTGATGGTTGACTACCGGCAGAACTGTCACGACCCAAAATCCAACTAGCCGTGATGACACCTAACCCAACATGTCAGGTAAGCCAATTAACAACTAACCAATCTAATGATATTTATAAAGAGAAGAAATGATAATACAACTGCTTTTATACAAGTCAATGTGTATGTGAAGTCATGAATGACGCAATGTCGTACAACATGAGGAAAATGCATCTCTATGCATGTATGTCAAGTGTGCATGTCGAATGCAATGCAACTCAGTGATAAAACCATATGCATACTCTTAGAGTATCAATTCACTCGGTCCTCCCAATCACTCGGCACTCGTACTCAATAGGTACCTGCGCTCACTAGGGGTGTACAGACTCCAGAGGGGCTCCTTCAGCCCAAGCGCTATAACAAGCCAATCATGGCATAAATCAATAAAACATGCTGCGGCGTGCAGCCCGTTCCCATCAGGCTCTCGACCTCACTCAGTCATCAATCTCTCTAGTCTCTCGGGCTCACAATGTCATGAAAATCATCCCAAAATGATGATGTGATGTATCAATAAATGGTAACAGAGAATGAGATATGATATGCAAATGAATGCGCACGACTGAGTATGTAATTGCAATGTAAGCAAATAACTCAACAACAAAAATGATCTCAGTGGGTCCAACATGATAAACATATAGCCTAGACATGGTTTCTAACATGGATCACAGCTCAATTACTCCAGCACATAGAGATTTCATAGATACAAATAAGATTAGGTAACTACACAGTACCACAGATATAACTGAGTCACAATTCACACGGTGCACGCCCACACGCCCGTCAACTAGCATGTGCGTCACCTCAACACCAAACACATAACACGTATAATCAGGGTTCTGTGATGACCCAAAATGTCATCTTTAAATTTAATAAGTAATTCATTTATATGACTATGTGAGATATTATTTATGATAGAAATCATGTCTAGGCTCCCTGCTTAACTGTTTGAGACATGATAGGTCTATTTTCGCCATGTTGCTCTAGTTTCCTTGAGACGTAGTCATACTGTACATTAATGATAGTTACATCCTCATGTTATATATTTTTTTATATGCACTTTAGTTATGCTATATCACATGTTATTGGTGTCCTTGCACGCGACACAAGTTTGAGCTATATTTGAGGCATATTGTGATATTTCGTGTTATATAATTGAATCATATTTCTTTGAGAATGTTAACATACAGAGACTTGAGCGGATTGGAAATTGTGTACAAAATTTGAGGTCATTGCCGCACGAATATAACTCAGAGCCACAACTCGTGTGTTCTAAGACCTCGAAAAACACCATTTATCATTCTTCGACTTGCGTGCACTGTCCGTACAATTTTTCGGAAAGTTTTTATCAGAAAAATGGATTAAAAGGTGAAATAGAGCTTTAAAATTCAACTGAGTGGACTTTAGTCAATATTTTGAGTAAATGGACCCGCATCAGTGTTTTGACAATTCCGGTAGGTCCGTATCTTAATTTGGGACTTGGGCATATGCCCGGAATCGAATTCCGAGGTCCTTAGCCCGAGATATGGAATTTTGATGAAACATTAAAATCTTGAAAGCTTAATAATTTTTAAGAAATTACTGATGTTGGATTTATTGACCTCGGGTCCGTATTTTGGTTCTGGAGCCCGCTATAGGTTCACTATAATATTTATGACTTGTCTGCCTAATTTGGTAAGAAACAGAGTTGATTTGACGTGATTCGGACGTACGGTTGTAAAAATATAAGTTTTAAAGTTTTCTTGAAAATTTCCTTTGAATTGGTGTCCGATTCGTAGTTCTTGGTATTATTTTGGCGATTTGATCGCGCGAGCAAGTTCGTATGATGTTTTAGGACTTGGGTGCATGTTTGGTTTGGAGCCCCGAGGGCTCGGGTTGGTTTCAGGTGTTTAACGGATCATTTTTGGACTTGAGGAAACTGCAGAAACCTGCTTCTGGTTTCCTTCTTCATGTTCGCGAGGGGAGTCTCGTGTTCGCGAAGAGCAAATTGGGGCTGGCACATTTTGTGCTTCGCGTTCGCGAAGGCTTGAGGTGCGAAGCTTCGCATTCACGATCAAAGACTCGCGTTCGCGAAGGAAAATGGGCTGGCCAGGACAGTCATTCGGGAAGGTCAAGACAGGCAAGCTTCGCGTTCGCGAAGTAGCTCTCGCATTCGCGAAGAGTAAAATTGGGCAGTAGGAATTTGTTTTTCGCGAACGCGAGGCACTGACCGCGTTTGCGAAGGGTAAAAATCCCAGAAACAGAACTTAAGTTCTGGAAATGGGGTTTCGATCCATTTTCAACTCTTTTTCATTTTTGAGCTCGGGTAAGGCGATTTTTAGGCGATTTTCACGGAAAAACATTGGGGTAAGTGTTCCTTATCCTATATTGATTATATTTCATGATTTCTTACTCATTTATATCATGAATCCGTGAATTTAAGGAAGGAAAATCAGATTTTTATAAAATCTTCCAAATACAAAAATTTAAGATTTGAAGGTCCCTTTGACATCAAAATTGGATAATTTTGGTATGGTTGGACTCGTCTCGGAATGAGTGTTCGGATTTCGTAAATTTTTTCGAGATTTGAGACGTGGGTCCCACTGCCAAATATTTCAATAAATTTTGGATTTTATCCAGAAAATTAGTAAATTTATATGGAATTAATTCCTATGATTCGTATTGAGTATATTGAATTGTTTGTGAATAGATTTGAAGCTTTCGGAGACAAATTTAAAAGGAAAAATTGTGGTTGAGTAATTGATTGGAATTTGCAAAGCGAGGTAAGTGTTGTAGTTAACCTTGACTTGAGAGAATAAAACTCTCAAATTATTTGTTATGTGAATTGCATGTGAACG
>AWOL01S0022257.1:5000-33432 GCA_000715115.1 Nicotiana otophora | reverse complement strand
CTTTTAACAATTTCTTTGACGGATTAGATTCTACTACCTCGGAGGACGTCACCGGGTTGGATGACCTATCGGTGAAAAAGAAGAAACCATCCTCTTGAGCCATTGGGCCTTCTTAAAGTCTGTAATTAGTAAATCGGTTCCCATCTCCGAGTGCAGATCCTGACCGGATGAGGTCAACCATTATGTCTATCCCGGAGGATGCCTGGTCTCTCTCCGCCCCCGTGGGGATTGTCAGTTATCTACTGTGCCTTGTGACCAAAGAGGATCACGCCAAGAGGGACCTGGTGGAAGTGCCCTGCCTGTTCAACGAAGCACAACAAGCGTTAAATAGGGTAACTTTGGATGCCTATTTTATGTACTTAAATTAAATCGTAAACAATCGTAACATTTTTCTTTGTGCTTGCAGGCCTCGGTACTTCATCACGAGACTTTGCTCTGGTATCGGGAGGAGTTAAACAATCACAAGGCCGAGACTCGGGAGCTTAATGAGAAGAGGGATGCTTACAAGTTTCTCAATGAGAAATTCCAGGTTGAGCTAGAAGCGGCTCTGAATGAACATGCCGACCTGTTCGAGCAGGTAAGAAGAGTTTTTGAAATTAGTGACGATGAGTCAGACACAGTGGCTAACGGTCTGAACCCGCAGGTTCAAAAGAAACTTGACTAGATCGAGCAGCTCTAGATTAGGTCGATACGGTAAAAGCTGAGGCAGAAGAATGGAAAAGAAACATGGACCGCCTGGCCTCGGAAAAGGAGACTGCCCGGGCAAAATTGGCTTCGGTTGAGGCCCAGCTTCGGGCCGCAAGAGTAAGTGATTACTACCCATGTGGAGTTTTTTTTAAGTGTTTACACTTATCCCTTTACGTCGGGCCCTTGGATCCGATCATCAACGCCTTCTGTAAAAGGTACGAGGTGATCCTCAGTCAAATTCATCCTTCTTTCTAGAGGATAGTAATTCTCCTCCGCTTCTTCGTAAACAAAATTGAGGGGTGTCCCTTCACCACCGATCATCTCATGCATCTGTACAGTCCCACACTCTATCGAGGGGGATTAAAACTTGTTTGTCGAGCCAGTAAGAGCCCATTCTCGAGCATCGACGAGGATCGAGACCGAGGCTGGTTATGCCGATTCATTCGACTATAGACCTCGGATTTGATCCCGGCCGAGGATATACCATCTCTTGAGAAATGGAACATAAAACGTAAGTATAACCTTGCCTTTAAGATTTTGTTTATTGCTTTTCCTTTTCCTCCCTTTCAGCGATGTTTTTTGGTGGTGCAGCTATTGCTCAGATGACAAATACAGTCTCTCGACTCAAGGAGTGGGTCGAGGGCATCGTGTAATAGAAACCATATTTCGAGCACGCATGGCACGAACTTGCGAAGGGCCGATGAGAGGCCCGTTCTCACAGTGAGATTCCATTCTCGTGCGGACAACACTTAGGTTTTCCCCATGTTGCTGAGCCCTTACTCATTTTCCTTTTCTTTGCAGGTCTTCCCAAGGATGTTGCAATGTGGCCTCTATCTGGTGGCGAGGATTGCCCCTCTAAGTCCCCTGCCCCGAGATAGGGCGAGGAAAAGGAGAGAAAAAGGGCTGCGAGTTCTCCGAACTCAGAGAAGAAAAAACAAAAAAGGAGGCTGGTGCGTAAATCCAAGGAAAGCACCGGCGATCGGGAAATCCCATCGGACTCACTCGCTCGATTGAGGGACGAGTCCAAAGAAGAAGAAGAAGCTTCCGACTTGATGACCCGCGTGAGAAGCGGCATCAAACTGCCTCAATCAGGGTGGTAGATGAAGGGGCAGTGGCCGAGGCCTCCGAGCCGGAGAGGGGCGAGGCCGTTTTCCCCCCAGCTGGGGAGGTCGACCAAGAGAGCACGACCGGTGCTTCTCGAGCAGAGGATAACGCCTCGAAGCATGCACTTGGGGTTATAGATATCTCTGATTTGCCTTCATTTACTGACTCAATGATCAATGCGTCCCGGATGCTAAAAGGACGCCAAAATGAGGGGCCCCATGAGGCGGCAGACTCTTTTAACAATTTCTTTGATGGATTAGATTCTACTACCTCGGAGGACGTCACCGGGTTGGATGCCCTATCGATGAAAAAGAAGAAACCATCCTCTTGAGCCATCGGGCCTTCTTCCGGAAGCGGTCAATCTTTATGTCTATCCCGGAGGATGCCTGGTCTCTCTCCGCCCCCGTGGGGGTTGTCAGTTATTTACTGTGCCTGGTGACCAAAGAGGATCAAGCCAAAAGGGACGAGGTGGAAGTGCCCTGCCTATTCAACGGAGCACAACAAGCGTTAAATAGGGTAACTTTGGATGCCTATTTTATGTACTTAAATTAAATCGTAAACAATCGTAACATTTTTCTTTGTGCTTGCAGGCCTCGGTACTTCATCACAAGACTTGTCTTTGGTATCGGGAGGATTTAAACAATCACAAGGCCGAGAGTCAGAAGATTTCAGGTTGAGCTAGAAGCGGCTCTGAATGAACATGCCGACCTGTTCGAGCAGGTAAGAAGAGTTTTTGAAATTAGTGACGATGAGTCAGACACAGTGGCTAACGGTCTGAACCCGCAGGTTCAAAAGAAACTTGACTAGATCGAGCAGCTCTAGATTAGGTCGATACGGTAAAAGCTGAGGCAGAAGAATGGAAAAGAAACATGGACCGCCTGGCCTCGGAAAAGGAGACTGCCCGGGCAAAATTGGCTTCGGTTGAGGCCCAGCTTCGGGCCGCAAGAGTAAGTGATTACTACCCATGTGGAGTTTTTTTTAAGTGTTTACACTTATCCCTTTACGTCGGGCCCTTGGATCCGATCATCAACGCCTTCTGTAAAAGGTACGAGGTGATCCTCAGTCAAATTCATCCTTCTTTCTAGAGGATAGTAATTCTCCTCCGCTTCTTCGTAAACAAAATTGAGGGGTGTCCCTTCACCACCGATCATCTCATGCATCTGTACAGTCCCACACTCTATCGAGGGGGATTAAAACTTGTTTGTCGAGCCAGTAAGAGCCCATTCTCGAGCATCGACGAGGATCGAGACCGAGGCTGGTTATGCCGATTCATTCGACTATAGACCTCGGATTTGATCCCGGCCGAGGATATACCATCTCTTGAGAAATGGAACATAAAACGTAAGTATAACCTTGCCTTTAAGATTTTGTTTATTGCTTTTCCTTTTCCTCCCTTTCAGCGATGTTTTTTGGTGGTGCAGCTATTGCTCAGATGACAAATACAGTCTCTCGACTCAAGGAGTGGGTCGAGGGCATCGTGTAATAGAAACCATATTTCGAGCACGCATGGCACGAACTTGCGAAGGGCCGATGAGAGGCCCGTTCTCACAGTGAGATTCCATTCTCGTGCGGACAACACTTAGGTTTTCCCCATGTTGCTGAGCCCTTACTCATTTTCCTTTTCTTTGCAGGTCTTCCCAAGGATGTTGCAATGTGGCCTCTATCTGGTGGCGAGGATTGCCCCTCTAAGTCCCCTGCCCCGAGATAGGGCGAGGAAAAGGAGAGAAAAAGGGCTGCGAGTTCTCCGAACTCAGAGAAGAAAAAACAAAAAAGGAGGCTGGTGCGTAAATCCAAGGAAAGCACCGGCGATCGGGAAATCCCATCGGACTCACTCGCTCGATTGAGGGACGAGTCCAAAGAAGAAGAAGAAGCTTCCGACTTGATGACCCGCGTGAGAAGCGGCATCAAACTGCCTCAATCAGGGTGGTAGATGAAGGGGCAGTGGCCGAGGCCTCCGAGCCGGAGAGGGGCGAGGCCGTTTTCCCCCCAGCTGGGGAGGTCGACCAAGAGAGCACGACCGGTGCTTCTCGAGCAGAGGATAACGCCTCGAAGCATGCACTTGGGGTTATAGATATCTCTGATTTGCCTTCATTTACTGACTCAATGATCAATGCGTCCCGGATGCTAAAAGGACGCCAAAATGAGGGGCCCCATGAGGCGGCAGACTCTTTTAACAATTTCTTTGATGGATTAGATTCTACTACCTCGGAGGACGTCACCGGGTTGGATGCCCTATCGATGAAAAAGAAGAAACCATCCTCTTGAGCCATCGGGCCTTCTTCCGGAAGCGGTCAATCTTTATGTCTATCCCGGAGGATGCCTGGTCTCTCTCCGCCCCCGTGGGGGTTGTCAGTTATTTACTGTGCCTGGTGACCAAAGAGGATCAAGCCAAAAGGGACGAGGTGGAAGTGCCCTGCCTATTCAACGGAGCACAACAAGCGTTAAATAGGGTAACTTTGGATGCCTATTTTATGTACTTAAATTAAATCGTAAACAATCGTAACATTTTTCTTTGTGCTTGCAGGCCTCGGTACTTCATCACAAGACTTGTCTTTGGTATCGGGAGGATTTAAACAATCACAAGGCCGAGAGTCAGAAGATTTCAGGTTGAGCTAGAAGCGGCTCGGAATGAACATGCCGACCTGTTCGAGCAGGTAAGAAGAGTTTTTGAAATTAGTGACGATGAGTCAGACACAGTGGCTAACGGTCTGAACCTGCAGGTTCAAAAGAAACTTGACTAGATCGAGCAGCTCTAGATTAGGTGGATACGGTAAAAGCTGAGGCAGAAGAATGGAAACGAAACATGGACTGCCTGGCCTCGAAAAAGGAGACTGCCCGGGCAAATTTGTCTTCGGTTGAGGCCCAGCTTCGGGCTGCAAGAGTAAGTGATTACTACCCATGTGGAGGGTGTTTTAAGTGTTTACACTTATCCCTTTACGTCGGGCCCCTTGGATCCGGTCATCATCGCCTTCTGTAAAAGGTATGAGGTGATCCTCGGTGAAATTCATCCTTCTTTCTAGAGGATAGTAATTCTCCTCCGCTTCTTCGTAAACAAAATCGAGGGGTGTCCCTTCACCACCGATCATCTCATGTGTCTGTATAGTCCCACACTCTATCGAGGGGGATTAAAACTTGCTTGTCGGGCCAGTAAGACCCCATTCTCGAGCATCGACGAGGATCGAGACCGAGGCTGGTTATGCTGATTCATTCGACTATAGACCTCGGATTTGATCCCGGCCGAGGATATGCCATTTCTTGAAAAATGGAACATAAAATGTAAGTATAACCTTTCCGTTAAGATTTTGTTTATTGCTTTTCCTTTTCCTCCCTTCTCAGCGATGTTTTTTGGTGGTGCAGCTATTGCTCAGATGCCAAATGCAGTCTCTCAACTCAGGGAGTGGGTAGAGGGCATCGTTTAATAGAAATCATATTTCGAGCACGCATGGCGCGAACTTTCAAAGGGCCGATGAGAGGCCCGTTCTCACAGTAATATTCCATTCTCGTGCGGACAACACTTAGGTTTTCCCCATGTTGCTGAGCCCTTACTCATTTTCCTTTTCTTTGCAGGTCTTCCCAAGGATGTTGCAATGTGGTCTCTATCTGGTGGCGAGGATTGCCCCTCTAAGTCCCCTGCCCTGAGAAGGTAAAGAAGAGAAAAAGGGCTACGAGTTCTCCGAACTCAGAGAAGAAAAACCAAAAAATGAGGATGGTGCGTAAATCCAAGGAAAGCACCGGCGATCGGGAAGTCCCATCGGACTCACTCGCTCGATTGAGGGACGAGTCCAAAGAAGAAGAAGAAGCTTTCGACTTGATGACCCGCGTGAGAAGCGGCATCAAACTGCCTCAATCAGGGTGGTAGATGAAGGGGCAGTGGCCGAGGCCTCCGAGCCGGAGAGGTGCGAGGCCGTTTTCCCCCCAGCTGGGGAGGTCGACCAAGAGAGCACGACCGGTGCTTCTCGGGTGGAGGATAACTCCTCGAAGTATGCACTTGGGGTATAGATCTCTCTGAGTCGCCTTCATTTACTGACTCAATGATCAATGAGTCACGGAAGCTAAAAGGATGCCAAAATGAAGGGCCCCACGAGGCGGCAGCCTCTTTTAATAATTTCTTTGACGGCTTAGATTCTACTACCTTGGAGGACGTCACCGGGTTAGATGACCTACCGGTGCAAAAGCAGAAACCATCCTCTTGAGCCATCGGGCCTTCTTCAAGTCCGAAATTAGTAAACCGGTTCCCAGCTCCGAGTGCAGATCGTGACCGGAAGAGGTCAATAATTTTGTCTATCCCGAAGGATGCCTGGTCTCTCTCCGCCCCCGTGGGGGTTGTCAGTTATCTACTGTGCCTGGTGACCAAAGAGGATCAAGCCAAGAGGGACGAGGTGGAAGTGCCCTGCCTGTTCAACGAAGCAAAACAAGCGTTAAATAGGGTAACTTTGGATGCCTATTTTATGTACTTAAATTAAGTCGTAAATAATTGTAACATTTTTCTTTGTGCTTGCAGGCCTCGGTAATTCATCACGAGACTTTTCTCTAGTATCGGGAAGAGTTAAACAATCACAAGGCCGAGACACGGGAGCTTACTGAGAAGAGGGATGCTTACAAGTTTCTCAATGAGAAACTCCAGGTTGAGCTAGAAGCGGCTCGGAATGAACATGCCAACCTGTTCGAGCAGGTAAGAAGAGTTTTTGAAATTAGTAACGATGAGTCAGACACAGTGGCTAACGGTCTAAACCCACAGGTTCAAAATAAACTTGACCAGATCGAGCAGCTCTAGGTTAGGTGGATACGGTAAAAGTTGAGGCAGAATAATGGAAAAGAAACATGGACCGCCTGGCCTCAGAAAAGGAAAGTGCCCGGGCAAACGTGGCTTCGGTTGACGCCCAGCTTCAGGCTGCAAGAGTAAGTGATTACTACCCATTTGGAGAGTTTTTTAAGTGTTTACACTTATCCCTTTACGTCGGGCCCCTTGGATCCGGTCATCATCGCCTTCTATAAAAGGTACGAGGTGATCGTCGGTCAAATTCATCCTTCTTTCTAGAGGATAGTAATTCTCCTCCGCTTCTTCGTAAACAAAATCGAGGGGTGTCCCTTCACCACCGATCATCTCATGCGTCTGTACAGTCCCAGACTCTATAGAGGGGGATTATTTAAACTTGCCTGTCGGGCCAGTAAGACCCCATTCTCGAGCATCGACGAGGATCGAGACCAAGGCTGGTTATGCCGATTCGTTCGACTATAGAGCTCGGATTTGATCCCGGCAGAGGATATGCCATTTCCTGAGAAATGGAACATATAACGTAAGTATAGCCTTGGCTTTAAGATTTTGTTTATCGCTTTTTCTTTTCCTCCCTTCTAAGCGATGTTGTTTGGTGGTGCAGCTATTGCTCAGATGCCAAATGCAGTCTCTCGACTTAAGGAGTGGGTCAAGGACATCGTGTAATAGAAACCATATTTCGAGCATGCATGGCGCGAACTTTCAAAGGGCCGATGAAAGGCCCGTTCTACAGTGAGATTCCATTCTCGTGCAGACAACACTTAGGCTTTCCCCATAATGCTGAGCCCTTACTCATTTTCCTTTTCTTTGCAGGTCTTCCCAAGGATGTTGCAATGTGGCCTCTATCTGGTGGTGAGGATTGCCCCTCTAAGTCCCCTGCCCCAAGTCAGGGCTAGGAAAAGAAGAGGAAAATGACTACGAGTTCTCCGAACTCATAGAAGAAAAAACAAAAAAGGAGGTTAGTGCGTAAATCCAAGGAAAGCATCGGCGATTGGGAAATCCCATTGGACTCACTCGCTCGATTGAGGGACGAGTCCAAAGACGAAGAAGAAGCTTCCGACTTGATGACACCCGTGAGAAGAGGCATCGAACTACCTCAATCAGGGTGGTATATGAAGGGGTAGTGGCCGAGGTCTCCGAGCCAGAGAGGGGCGAGGCCGTTTTCCCCCCAGCTGGGGAGGTCGACCAAGCGAGCACGACTGATCCTTCTCGATCAGAGGATAACGCCTCGAAGCATGCACTTGGGGTTATATATCTCTCTGAGTCGCCTTCATTTACTGACTCAATGGTCAATGAGTCCCGGATGCTAAAAGGATGCCAAAATGAGGGGCCCCACGAGGCAGCAGACTCTTTTAATAATTTCTTTGACGGCTTAGATTCTACTACCTCGGAGGACATCACCGGGTTAGATGACCTACCGGTGCAAAAGAAGAAACCATCCTCTTGAGCCATCGGGCCTTTTTCAAGTCCGAAATTAGTAAATCGGTTCCCAGCTCCGAGTGCAGATCCAGACCGAAGGAGGTCAATCATTATGTCTATCCCGGAGGATGCCTGGTCTCTCTCCGCCCTCGTGGGGGTTGTCAGTTATCTACTGTGCCTGGTGACCAAAGAGGATCAAGCCAAGAGGGACGAGGTGGAAGTGCCCTGCCTATTCAAAGAAGCACAACAAGTGTTAAATAGGGTAACTTTGGATGCCTATTTTATGTACTTAAATTAAGTCGTAAATAATCGTAACATTTTTCTTTATGCTTGCAGGCCTCGAGATTTCATCAAGAGACTTTTCTCTGGTATCGGGAAGAGTTAAACAATCACAAGGCTGAGACTTGGGAGCTTACTGAGAAGAGGGATGCTTACAAGTTTCTCAATGAGAAACTCCAGGTTGAGCTAGAAGCGGCTCGGAATGAACATGCCGACATGTTCGAGCAGATAAGAAGAGTTTTTGAAATTAGTGACAATGAGTCAGACACAGTGGCTAACGGTCTGAACCCGCAGGTTCAAAAGCATCTTGACCAGATCCAGCAGCTCTGGGTTAGGTAGATATGGTAAACTCTGAGGCAGAAGAATGGAAAAGAAACATCGACCACCTGGCCTCGGAAAAGGAGACTGCCCGAGCAAAATTGGCTTCGGTTGAGGTCCAGCTTCGGGCTGCAAGGGTAAGTGATTACTACCCATGTGGAGGGTTTTTTAAGTGTTTACAATTATCCCTTTACGTCGGGCCCCTTGGATCCGGTCATCATCGCCTTCTGTAAAAGGTATGAGGTGATCCTCGGTCAAATTCATCCTTCTTTCTAGAGGATAGTAATTCTCCTCCGCTTCTTCGTAAACAAAATCGAGGGGTGTCCCTTAACCACCGATCATCTCATGCGTCTGTACAGTCCCACACTCTATCGAGGGGGATTATTAAAACTTGCCTGTCGGGACTGTAAGACCCCATTCTCGAGCATCGACGAGGATCGAGACTGAGGCTGGTTATGCCGATTCGTTCGACTGTAGACCTTGGATTTGATCCCGGCCGAGGATATGCCATTTCCTGAGAAATGGAACATAAAACGTAAGTATAACCTTGCCTTTAAGATTTTGTTTATCGCTTTTCCTTTTCCTCCCTTCTCAGCGATGTTTTTTGGTGGTGCAGCTATTGCTCAGATGCCAAATGCAGTCTCTCGACTCAAGGAGTGGGTCGAGGGCATCGTGTAATAGAAACCATATTTCGAGCACGCATGGCGCGAACTTTCGAAAGGCCGATGAGAGGCCTGTTCTCACAGTGAGATTCCATTCTCGTGCGGAAAACACTTAGGTTTTCCCCATGTTGCTAAGCCCTTACTCATTTTCCTTTTCTTTGTAGGTCTTCCCAAGGATGTTGCAATGTGACCTCTATCTGGTGGCGAGGATTGCCCCTCTAAGTCCCATGCCCCGAGACATGGCGAGGAAAAGGAGAGGAAAAGGGCTACGAGTTCTCCGAACTCAGAGAAGAAAAAACAAAAAAGGAGGCTGGTGTGTAAATCCAAGCAAAGCACCGGCGACCGGGAAATCCCATCGGACTCACTCGCTCGATTGAGGGACGAGTCCAAAGAAGAAGAAGAAGCTTCCGACTTGATGACCCGCATGAGAAGCGGCATCAAACTGCCTCAATCAGGGTGGTAGATGAAGGGGCAGTGGTCGAGGCCTCCGAGCCAGAGAGGGGCGAGGCCATTTTCCCTCCAGCTGGGGAGGTCGACCAAGAGAGCACGACCGGTGCTTCTCGGGCAGAGGATAATGCCTCGAAGCATGCACTTGGGGTTATAGATCTCTCTGAGTTGCCTTCATTTACTGACTCAATGATCAATGAGTCTCGGATGCTAAAAGGACTCCAAAATGAGGGGCCCCATGAGGCAGCAGACTCTTTTAACAATTTCTTTGACGGCTTAGATTCTACTACCTCGAAGGACGTTACCGGGTTGGATGACCTACCGGTGCAAAAGAATAAACCATCCTCTGGAGCCATCGGGCCTTCTTTATCTCCAAAATTAGTAAATGGATTCCCAGCTCCGAGTGCAGATCTTGACCGGAAGAGGTCAATCATTATGTCTATCCCGGAGGATGCCTGGTCTCTCTCCGCCCCCGTGGGGGTTGTCAGTTATCTACTGTGCCTGGTGACCAAAGAGGTTCAAGCCAAGAGGGACGAGGTGGAAGTGCCCTTCCTGTTCAACGTAGCACAACAAGCGTTAAATAGGGTAACTTTGGATGCCTATTTTATGTACTTAAATTAAGTCGTAAATAATTGTAACATTTTTCTTTGTGCTTGCAGGCCTCGGTAATTTATCACGAGACTTTTCTCTAGTATCGGGAAGAGTTAAACAATCACAAGGCCGAGACACGGGAGCTTACTGAGAAGAGGGATGCTTACAAGTTTCTCAATGAGAAACTCCAGGTTGAGCTAAAAGCGGCTCGGAATGAACATGCCGACCTGTTCGAGCAGGTAAGAAGAGTTTTTTAAATTAGTGACGATGAGTCAGAGACAGTGGCTAACGGTCTGAACCCGCAGGTTCAAAAGAAACTTGACTAGATCGAGCAGCTCTAGGTTAGGTGGATACGGTAAAAGCTGAGGCAGAAGAATGGAAATGAAACATGGACCGCTTGGCCTCGGAAAAGGAGACTGCCCGGGCAAAATTGGCTTCGGTTGAGGTCCAGCTTCGGGCTGCAAAGGAAAAGGCCTTGGTACAGGCCAAAATGATTGAGGAGCTCTAGTCTCAGATGAGCTCGGCGGTCTCCGGGCAAGAAAAGCTGGCCAAGGAGCTTGGGGAGGCCAAGTTAGAGGTCACCGTGGTTATGGCCGAGGCTGATGAGAGGGTGGGCAGCACAAGGCCGATGCTGAGGCGACTCAGGACCAAGTGAGAAATATAGCGGAGGGAGGCCCTCAAGGGAGTTCATGCTCGGGGGTTTGACTTATTGGCTGAAATCGAGAATGCCAAGGTGTGCGAAGCCAAGTCCAAGAAGCTGGTTTATTCTGAGGGGTCTGAAGATTCGGGGGAGTCCGACGGCGGCAGAGACCCCGAAGGTGATGATGGGGCCCCCGATAAAGACTAGGATACTTAGGATATTTTCAGATGTTTTTGTCTTGGCTTTTCGAGGTCGTTCGGCCTTTGTAAAATATTGTATCGGGGCTATTTGGCCCTTGTAAAAAGAATTTTGGATATGAATATATAAGGCTTTTGTTTCCCTTTCACAGCTTTTGTATTTTTCCCTTTGCTTTATTATTTGTATTCTCAAAGATCAAAATGCCTTAGCATGAAATAATTAGGTTATGTTCGAAGGTTCAAACAAAAATTGCCTTTAACATTATTCTGTTTTAAGGCGTCGTGGGGATTTGGTATCACCGAAAACTTTTATCTCAAAGTAGTTTAGATTATAGTTTGCCGAGGGTAGCCTTTAGAACCGGTTATGAAACTTTTTAAAGGCCTTGTTTTTGTTATGGGTCTTGGATGTCTCCGAGCCGTGTTAATATGTCTATAGCCTTTTTAGTTCTGGTGTCGCCTAGTGGGCTTGCTATTCCGAGTTAACGAGAAGTCAATGTTGTGGCGGATGCTCCTAGCCGGAAATCTATGGGTAGTTTGGCTCACTTGGAGGCATGTCAAAGATCGTTGGCCAGGGAGGTTCATCAGCTAGCCAGTTTGGGAGTTCGTCTTGCGGACTCTAGTGAAGGAAGGTGTGCAAAAGAGGGATGAATCATCACTTGTTGTGGAAGTCAAAGAGAAGCAATACAATGATTCATTATTGGTACAACTGAAAGAGGGGATTCATAAACATAAAACTATGGCTTTTGCGCTTGGTATGGATGATGGTACACTGAGGTACCAAGGGCGAATATTGGTTCCGAATGTAGATGATCTCCGAAAAAGAATCATGAAACTAGTCTCATGCTTCTAGGAATTCTGTGCATCCAGGTTCTACAAAGATGTATCACAATCTCAAGGAATTCTATTGGTGGAATGACATGAAAAGGAATGTGGCGGACTTTGGGGCAAGGTGTCCGAATTGTCAGCAAGTGAAGGCCGAACATCTACGGCCTGGTGGGTTGGCACAAAACATAAAAATTCTAATATGGAAATGGGAAATGATTAATATTGATTTTGTGGTAGGATTACCAAGCACTCCTCGCAAGTTTGACTAAATTTGGGTGATTGTGGATCGGCTCACGAAATCAGCACATTTCTTACCAGTTAAATCTACCGACACAACGGAACAATATGCTCAATTGTATATCAAGGAAATAGTTAGACTACATGGCACTCCAGTTTCTATCCTCTCCGATCGAGGGGCTCAGTTCTCGGCAAAATTGTGGAAGCAATTTCAGCAAGGTTTGGGTACTCAGGTGAATCTTAGTACAGCCTTCCATCCACAGACTGACGGGCAAGTAGAGCGGACTATTCTGACGCTTGAGGAAATATTGTGTTCTTCTGTCCTTGATTTCAAGGGTAGCTGGGATGATCATTTGCCACTCATAGAGTTTGCTTATAACAACAGCTTTCATGCTAGTATTCAGATCGCACCCTTTAAGGCATTGTATGGTAGGAGATGTAGATCTCCCATTGGGTGGTTCAAAATTGGGAAAGCAGAGTTGATAGGGTCAGACCTCGTACATCAGGCTATGGAAAGAGTTAAGACCATTAAGGAGCAGTTGAAGACTGTTTAGAGTCGTCGGAAGTCTTATTCGGATGTTCGTCGTAGGGATTTGGAGTTCAAAGAAGATGATTGGGTATTCTTGAAAATTTAACCCATGAAAGGAGTAATGCTATATGGAAAGAAAGGGAAATTGAGTTCAAGGTATATCGGACCATACAGAATCATTCAGAGGATCGGTGAGGTAGCGTACAAGCTTGAGCTACCACCCAAGATCTCGTTAGTCCACCCGGTATTCCATGTGTCCATGTCGAAGATGGTAATTGGATATCCGTCCGCTATTGTGCTGATTGAGACCATTGAGGTTAATGAAGAAATTCTAATTGCCATTCTTGATAGACAAGTCCGAAAGTTGAGAAATAAAGAAGCTGCCTCTGTGAAAGTGTTATGGCAAAACCAGCGGGTTGAAGAGGCCACTTGGGAGGTCGAGGAAGAGATGAAGAAGAAGTATTCTTACTTGTTTGAATAGCTGTGTAATCCTTTTTATGAACTTGTCGCCTACAAATGTTTTATCACTTATTCAGTTAATGCAAAGGTGTCCCTTTTGATTATATGTTGTTTACATGAGGCCACGGTTGGTATTGTTATGAGTTATGTTACATCTTTGGTTTATGTACATGTTTTTAGGATGTGATTCTGGGGCTCTCTGACGGGTGGGTAGGCCTAGTTATAAAGGAAACTCTGGCGAAATTTTTTATAATTTGGGGAGTTAGTTAAATTTGGGGCTGCTGGTGTGGGGAATGAAAAACTGAGTTGTATAAGGTGCTAATAGTGGACCCTGATCCTCATTCGAGCACAAACGATCTTAAGTGGTGGAGGATGTAAAGCCCCGTAAAATCTTTCCTAAAAACCCGGATTCAGTGATGTCGAAGTAGGCGTAGAGGTTAATAGTAGTTGAAATTATTAGGCCTAGGGAGTTGAAGGAAAATGTTGGGCAGAAGTAGGCAATTCTACGGCCCGTTCTATGACCGCAGAACCACTATGCGGACCACAGAATGGCCGCAGAGTGAAGCAGACTTTTTGGCCAATTTTGAGGTGAATTCCATGGCCAATTATGCGACCGCATAACCATTTTACGGGCCGCACTTTGGCCGCATAATTGTCCTTGGACTTTTTGCGGTGGGAGGTTCTGCGGCGCATTATGCGACCACAGAACAGGTCTGCGGGCCGCATAATGGCCGCAGTGTGAAGCAGGCCAACACAGTTCCTAGGGCCACTTTTCGTGGTCATTTTGCGGACCCGCATAAACATTATGCGGTCGCATATGCGACCGCAGAACTTGTTCCAGAGCTTCATTTTTGGGGGTTTTAAACCCGACCCTATTCCGTTAAAATACCTACCTTGGACCATTTTGAACTTATTGTCTGATATTTTTAGAGTGAGAAAGAGTTTCCTAGAAGGAGAAAGTGATCGTCATCAAATTTCTCTTCAATTCTCACTTAAAACCTTGAAGATTATCAAGAGAAGCACCTAGGTCTTCTTCCTAAGAGGTAAGATTCTATCAACCCAAACTCTTAATTTCAAAATGTAACTAGAATGGGCCATTAGCAAGGTAATTCATGGGGATGGGAGTGCTTACCTTGCATGCATGTGTTCCTAAGGTATGTGTGGAGGTTGTGAGTTAAAGATAGAAAATAATGGGGTGTGGGTTGGTAGATTCTTTCATTAAAAGGGGCATGAAACCTTAATACACACATAATGCTTGATAGAATACTCAAGTGAGATAGAATTATGATCGTTTTCCTAATTTTGGGTTTAATTTTGCTATAATGCTAAAATAGATTAAAGTTGCTAATATTTAGGAATATCTTAGAGTTTTAAGAGGCTCAATTGAGGTATGTTGGGTAAACCCCCTCTTCTTAGAATTGAAACCCACTGTATTCATGCAATCGACGTAAGTCTCAAATTGAACATCCTAGAAATAGCTATCCCGAATGTGCTTTGCAAATATATGTGTAATATGTATTCCCATGCTTTCATCATGTTATTTTGTCATCTGAGGAAATGTTCAAGACTTAGAATATGTACTATTATTCCTAGACTTCAAAGCAAATTCGATTAAAGATTGTTATGCCAAATTGTGTGAAAAGACTCTATGTAGCTTGAATTCTAAATTGCTCACATGTGAAATCAAGAGTCTTGAATGAAAACCGTATTGTTATTGATGATAATAATAATGTTGGATTGTGGAAAAGAACTCGAATTATGAAATAAGGCCAAGTTCCAAGAACGACTTTATAATTAAAGCCACTTGTGCCAATGTGCTGAAAAGATGGGAAAGAAATATGAAGTAAGATGATCGATTGAAATGGTTGGTGTCTCGAATGAGATGACTTAGCCGATCGGGCTGAGATCGGACTCCGTGTAATAACACGGTGGTATTGTGAGTGAAATTGTGAACATGGTTGATGTCTCAAATTAGATGACTTAGCCGATCGGGCCGAGATCGGACTCCATGTAATAACACAGTGGTATTGCGAGTGAAATTGTGAACATGGTTGATCTCTCAAATGAGATGGCTTAGCTGATCGGGCCAATATCGGACTCCGTTTAATAACACGGTGCTATTGTGAATGAAATAGTGAAGATGGTTGATGTCTCAAATGAGATGGCTTAGCCGATCGGGCCGAGATCGGACTCCGTGTAAGAACACAGTGATATTGTGGACTGCGGTATATTGGTGGCAATTGACTTGAAAATCTAAGTGATCTTTCACTTGACGTTTTAGTGTTACTTACAGTTCATATTGCTTCTTGACTGTTTCCCTTGTGTTACTATTAATTTTATTGAAATGGTGTTTAGTTTTCATAGTAGTACTATTCGACAGTACTAACATCTCTTTTGCCATAGGTGATGTATCTTTAAATGGATGCAGGTGGTTCCACAGCAGATAGTGTTGATCACAGACAGGTGTTGCATCCTCTTTTCAGCGGACTCGGTGAGCCCCATTTCATTCCGGGGTCATGTAATATATATTTTTTTATATTGTTGAACTTTTTTAGGTACAGCCGGGGACTTGTTGCCGGCACCTTCTTTACACTTTTTTGTATCTTTAGAGGCTCCGTAGATACTATGGGGGTTGTATATGGGTGTTAGAAAGCTCAAGGGATCATATTGTATTTTGGGCTCTTGTTCCGCTCAGTGATAAGGATGTATGTATTTTGAAACTTAACAATGATGTAACAAAATGAAACGACTTAGTAATGTATATATGTATGACTTTTTACTGCCTAACTAATGAGAGCATGACTTCTCTGGATGATAGGTGAGTCGGGTAGATAGTGCCTAACAGGCTTGCTCGACCGGGTCCACTTGGTTGAGCGTCGGTCGCGCTCCCCGAGGTTGGGGTATGACAAACTTGGTATCTGATCCTACAGTTTTAAAGTGTCCTAGGATGTCTTGGAGCCGTGTCTAGTAGAGTCCTTATTATTGGTGTGTTGTCAACCACATCTATAAGTTGGAGGCTACATGGACATTTTAGGAATGTTACCCTTCTTCAACACTCCAGATCGTGCGATAGAGCTTGACTATGAGATTGTCTTCTAATTCGTGCGTTAAGGTTCAAGGTAAGTTTAAACGCTCTTTTGTTTATTCCAAGTAATGTTATCATATGACATGACAAATGGGTAAAGGCCTGAATATTAAATAGATGGCACTTGTATCATGTTGAATGAATGGAATGGCCATATAAGATAAGTATATAGTACCATGAGCACACTTTATTTGAGAAGAGTGCTAGAAGTGATTACCCACCTCCAAAGAGGCATTGACGTGATAAATGAGACCTAAGCTTAACTAGTACACATGGATAGTGTGGGAATTGTTATATAGGCACGTGATATATGAAAGGCATGGCCTGGAGAGTAATGATAAATGTGTAGGTCTCTCACGGGAGACAAAATGTTATGAATGGATAGTCAATTGAACCCACAATGAGAATCCCCTAGCACTATGAATGTTATAAGAATCTCAGGAATGTGAGAAGTTATGTTACACTCCAAAAAGGATGTTGACACGTGGGATATGGATCCCAAGCATGTGTGGCTGAATAAGGGTAGAGAACTTATGAGGTTAATACCATGGGGACTTAAATCTCCTTAATAGTCAATCTTATACAAGAGGACTAGAGATGTGAAACATGTGTCCCTCAAATTGCTAAATTCAAGACCTGTGTCAAAAAGTAAAACATTCACCCCAAGTGGGGAGTGAAGGGCCATGGTGAGGCTACTTAAGTACAACAAAATGAGAGTAGGGCCATGTAGCTATGATGTTTGGATATTTTATTGAAGACGTGTGTAGTCTAGAAAAGTGGTAAGGGATAACGTGATTCTCTGAATGGTTATGCAAATGATAAACAACTAGTACAAAAATAATGTGGAAGGTTAAGAAATGTAAATTCTTCGTACGTAACAATATACATGACAGGGTCAACGATACTAGAAACTAAGAGTAAGGTTTGCTAAAGGGATTTATACTTGTTAGAGAGTCAGGGACAATGAAACCCAAGGAAGTATTACAGATCAAATGTGAAAGGCTTGCGAGTTCTTAGAATGAGTTAATCACAGATTTGTGATTTAGCTAAAGTTCCAAGGCTCTAAGAAAGACAGAACGAGTGGGAGAGATAAATGTGATGTTATAATAACCCAAGAGTGCATCTGGACTTGATAGAGAGTCTCTTAAGAATCTTACAAGCAAGGAAGTGTGAAGTGATACATGGATGAACACATTTTCCCACGGATATCCCAACAAGTGTCGAGAGGCTAGTAGGACGAATTCCCAACTAAGGGAAAAGACCACGTAACATATGGAGGAGCACATAACTATTCACTAACTAAAAAGAATGAGGCGAGGAGAATTGGAAGAAAATCTATAAATTGAGATGGTCATGATTATCACAAAATAGTTCGTATCAGAATGATGGACTTGCCTAGAGCATAAGTGTTAATAGAAGATATAAAGGATCAACTGTAATGCAGCTAACTTGAGTGACACCGAATATCAGCTAAAAGATTTAGAGGGAGTTCATGTCTACATATTACTTTGGAAAGTGAGACTACTGGAGAAGAAGTGGTGGTGTGATAAACTCAACAAACCAGGCACAATGATACTACGAGTTCATGGGAGGCAGACAGGTGTGTGGCACAATAAGGCTGTCAACTATGAATTAAGGGCAAAAAGGGAAATGTTCAAAATAGATTGAGAGAGGATGAACATTAGTTACGAACCAAACATGTTTAACATGATAGCTATTAGCCTGCAATACCAGGAAACACTATTGGTGACTACAACACTGGGAATAACGTGAGTTACTCATCGAGGATGGAACTAGGTAGACTAAGTCCTACACTTATAAGGAAAAACACGAAGTCATCGTTGAAGAATTTAGGAGGATCTCAAGTTTCAGAAAAGGCCATGTTCGGACCAATGACTTTTGTTGAATTGAATATATATGAAGGGTGTTGATATGTGTTTTGGGAAGTGTTTATCAGTAAAGAGGGATCGTGAGAATGTTCGCGAGGGAAGTAGAGTAGTTTCTTAAAATCCTATAAGAATTATAAGGAGGAAAGAGGGTGGCTAAGAAAGGCCTGAGCATGATGTTACTTCACATTTGAGGCAATGCCATGCATGTTGATGTTATTAGGGTGTGCGCGCAAGCTAGTAGATGTTATTCATTTGAAACAGGTGGTCCTATAAGAAAACTGACCTAGTAATGTCTTTTGTTGAGAAATTTGGGAAAAACAAGTTGCAAGTACTAATAAGATTGTAACAATATCAAGGAAATTTTTGTAGAACTCAATTCCTATGAGGTCATATGAAAGAGAAATGTGATGTAGATGTTCCACTAATGATGTAATGTGGCAAGACAATCTTTTATGCTTCTAGGTAACTCAAGAATCATGAAAAAGACTACCCAACACATGACTTAGAACTTGCGCCAGTGGTATTTGCATTGAAAATTTGGTGTCATTATTTGTATGGGGTCCATGTGGGTGTATTCACGAACCACAAGAGTCTTCAATATATTTTTAAACAAATGGAGCTGAATTTGAGGTAGAGGAGATGACTTGAGTTACTCAAGGATTACGACCTCGATATTTTGTATCACCCGAGGAAAGACAATGTTGTGGTGGATGCTCTTAGCCGGAAATATATGGGTAGTTTGGCTCACTTGGAGGCATGTCTAAGGCCGTTGGCCAAGGAGGTTCATCAGCTAGTCAATTTGGGAGTTCGTCTTGCGGACTCTAGTGAAGGAAGGTTAATTGTGAAAAATAGGGTTGAATCATCGCTGGTTGTGGAAGTCAAAGAGAAGAAATACAATGATCCATTGTTGGTACAGCTGAAGAAGGGGATTCATAAACATAAGACTATGGCTTTTGTGCTTGGCATGGATGATGGTACATTGAGGTACCAAGGGCGACTATGTGTTTCGAATTTAGATGGTCTCTGGGAAAGAATCATGACCGAGGCTCACACTTCTAAGTATTTCGTGCATCCAGATTCTACAAAGATGTATCACGATATCAAGGAAGTCTATTGGTGGAATGACATGTAAAGGAATGTGGCAGACTATGTGACAAGGTGTCCGAATTATCATCAAGTGAAGGTCGAACATCAACGGCCTGGTGGGTTGGCACAAAACATAAAAATTCCAATATGGATAGGGGAAATGATTAATATGGATTTTGTGGTAGGATTACCATGCACTCCGCGCAAGTTTGACTTAACTTGGGTAATTGTGGATCGGCTCAGGAAATCAGCACATTTCTTGCCAGTTAAATCTACCGACATAATGGAACAATATGCTCAATTGTATATCAAGGAACTGGTGATAAAGTGGTGGTGTGATAAACTCAACAAACCATGTACCATGATACTACGAGTTCATGGGAGGAAGACAAGTGTGTAGCACAATGAGGTTGTCAACTATTAATTAAGGGAAAATGGGGTGGGAGTGAATGCTCCAGTCACGAAGGAAGTATAGTACCAACATATTGTCTAGACCAAAGGGGAAATGTTTGAAACAGATTGAGAGAGGATGAACACTTGTTACAAACCAAACATGTTTAACATGATAGCTCTTAGGCAGCAATACCAGGAAACAATATTGGTGACTACAATACTGGGAATAAGGTGAGTTACTCGCCGAGGATGGAATGAGGTGGACTAAGTCCTACACTTATAAGGAAACAAAAACAAGAAGTCGTCGTTGAAGAATGTAGGAGGATCTCAAGTTTCAGAAAAGGCCATGTTCGGACTAAATATATATATATATGAAAGGTGTCGATATGTGTTTTGGGAAGTGTTTAGCAATAAAGAGGAATCATGAGAATGTTCACAAGGGAAGTAGAGTGGTTTCTTAAAATCCTATAAGACTTATAATGAGGGAAAAGGGTGGCTAAGAAAGATCTGAGCACGATGTTACTTCACATATTGAGGCAATGACATGCAGGTTGATGTTATCAAGGTGTGCGCGCAAGCTAGTAGATGTTATTCATTTGAAACAGATGGTCCCATAAGAAAACTAACCTAGTAATGTCTTTTGTTGAGAAATTTGGGAAAACAAGTTGCAAGTACTAATAATATTGTAACTGTATGAAGGAAGGTTTTGTAGAACTCAATTCCTAGGAGGTTATATGAAAGAGAAATCGGATAATGATGGAATATGGCAAGATACGATGATCATTTATGCCTCTAGGTAACTCAAGAATCATGAGAAAAATAATTCAACACATAACTTAAGACTTGTGGCTGTGATGTTTACATTAAAGATTTGGCGTCATTAATTGTATGGGGTCCATGTGGACATATTCACGGACCAAAAGATCTTTCAATATATTTTCAAATTGAAGTAATTGAATCTAAGGTAGAAAAGATGGCTTGAGTTACGTAAGGATTACGACATCAATATTCTATATCATTCGGGGAAGCCAATGTTGTGGCGGATACTCTTAGCCGGAAATCTATGGGTAGTTTGGCTCACTTGGAGGCATGTCAAAGGTCATTGGCCATGGAAGTTCACCGATTGACTAGTCTGGGAGTTTGTTTTGCGGATTCTAGTGAAGGGGGGGTAATTGTGCAAAATAGGGCTGAATCATCACTTGTTGTGGAAGTCAAAGAGAAATAATACAACGATCCATTGTTGGCGCAATTGAAAGAGGGGATTCATAAACATAATACCATGGCATTTTATCTTGGCATGGATGATGGTACACTAAGGTACCAAGGGCGACTATATGTTCCAAATGTAGATGGTCTCCGTGAAAGAATTATGACTGAAGCTCACACTTCTAGGTATTCTGTACACCCAGGTTCTACAAATATGTATCATGATCTTAAGGAAGTATATTGGTGGAATAACATGAAGGTGAAATGGAGGACTTTGTGGCAAGATGTGCGAATTGTCGGCAAGTGAAGGCCGAACACCAAAGGCCTGGTGGGTTGGCACAGAACATAGAAATTCCAATATAGAAGTGGGAAATGATTAATATGGACTTTGTGGTAGGATTACCCCGTACCCCTCGTAAGTTTGACTTGATTTGGGTGATTGTGGATAGACTCACGAAGTCAGCACACTTTGTGCCGGTTAAGTCTACTGACACAGCGGAGCAGTATGCTCAGTTATATATCAAAGATATAGTCAGGTTGCATGGCAGCCCAGTTTCCATCACTTTTGATCGGGGGGAACAATTCACTGCTACTATTTGGAAGACATTTCAGCAAGGCTTGGGTTCTCAGGTGAATCTTAGTACAGCCTTTCACCCACAGAATGACGGGCACGCAGAGCGGACTATTCAGACGCTTGAGGATATGTTGTGTGCTTGTGTTCTAGACTTCAAAGGTAGTTGGAATGATCATCTACCACTCATATAATTTGCCTACAACAATAGTTATCATGCTAGCATTCAAATGGCACTGTTCGAGGCTTTATATGAAAGGATATGTATATCTCTCATTGGGTGGTTCGAAATTGGGGAAGCAGAGTTGATAGGGCCAGACCTCGTACATCGGTCTATGAAAAATGTTAAAATCATTAAGAAGTGGTTGAAGACTACTCAGAGTCGTCAGAAATCCTATTCGGATGTTCATCGTAGGGATTTGGAGTTCAAAGAAGATGATTGGGTATTCTTGAAAGTTTTTCCCATGAAAGGCGTAATGCGATTTGGTAAGAAAGGGAAATTGAGTTCGAGGTATGTCGGACCGTACAATATCATTCAGAGGATCGGTGAGGTGGCGTACAAGCTTGAGCTACCACCTGAGATGTCATTAGTACACCCGGTGTTTCATGTGTCTATGTTAAAGAGAGTAGTTGGAGACCCGACAGTCATTGTTCCGGTTGAGACTATGGAGGTTAATGAAGAATTGACTTATGAAGAATTTTCAGTTTCTATTATTGATCGGCAATTCCGAAAGTTGAGAAATAAAGAAACTGCCTCCGTGAAATTGCTATGGCGAAACCAACGAGTTGAAGAGGCTACTTGGGAGGCCGAGGAAGATATGAATAAAACGTACCCTTATTTGTTTGAATAGCTATGTAATCATTCTATGAAATTGTTCCCTATGAATTATGTATCATTTGTACAGCTTATGTTAAAGGTGTTCCTTTTTGGTAGTATACTGCTCGTGAGGCCACGGTTGGAATTGTTTTAATGTTATGTTGCGTCATTGGTTAATGTATATGTTGTTAGGACTAGTTTTGGTGATTCTATGGCAGGTGCTTAGGCCCAATTGCAGAGGATACTCTGCCGAAATTTCTGAAAAATTTGGGAGTTAGCCAAATTTTCGGGCCTTAAGGAAGCTGAAATGTTGGAAGAATATCTAAGATCTATATAAAGTCAAGAAGGATTAAAGATAATGGTTAAGGTGAAAGGAGGATAATACTGAGCCTAATAATGACTTGTAAAACATTCGAGGACGAATGTTCTTAAGTGGGAGATAATGTAACACCCCGAAAATTATTTCGAAGTGTTTTAAGACTATTAAGAAGATTGGCGGGTGCTAATTATATTAATTCGGGTATGAACAAGACTGATAATTTGAATGATATCAATTGATGATGATAATATATGCATTAGGTGCATTAAGAATAGTTTATTGTCTAAGAAGAGCCCTAAGGCTAAGTCAAGTTGAAAATTATATGATGGGATAACATTTCAAGTGAGTTTGCACAAGATCTAACTTCAAACGAGCATAACTCTCAAGTTAGGACGACTTATATGGTTTAAAACATATCAACTTAAATCTCATTGAATCGACTTTCCAACTCTTCAAACTTTTCATCATTTAGATATGTATACAGAAAGATATGGCCATTTTACTGGACCTGTGTCAGATGCGCGGCCAAATCCGCGGCCGCGCATATTTGAGAGTTTCTGCCTCCAATCCACGGCCAAATCCGCGACTGTGGACGTGGGAACTAATTAAATAACCCCAAGGCCGGGAATAGATAGGGGTCAAGTCATTTTGGCCAAATCTGATATTTTTAGAGTGAGAGAGAGTGTCCTAGAGTGAGAAGGTGTTCTTAAACAAATTTTCCTTTGATTCTTGCTCAAATATTTGGAGATTAGCAAGGAAAACTCACTAGATCTTCATGCTAGAGGTAAGATTCTACAACCTAACCCTCAATTTCGAATTTTGTGTAGAAATGGATAACTAGCAAGATAATATCTGGGCATAAGGGTTGTTTATTTTACATACATGTGTTATCAAAGAGTGTAGGAAGATTGTTGAGCTAAAACTGATAAAGATTGGGTTGTGGGGTGATGGAATCCTCCATTAAAGGACCTTGAAATCTTAATGCACAGCTAGTGTTTGATAAAATGCTCAAATGAGCTAGAACCATGATCATCTTCCTAATTTTGGTTCAATCCGTTCTATTTCTAAAATAGATTGAAGTTGCTAAGAATTCCGGAACATATAGAGTGTAAGGAAGTTCAAGTGAGGTATGTTGGCTAAATTCTTATTTAAGAATTGGAATTCCCATTATCCTTGTAAGTTCCGAGATATTGATTATAAATCGAGTATTCCGATAAATTCTGTGATGAAGATATACGTTCAATCCGTGTTTCAAATGCTCTGATCATATTGCATTATAAATTGAGGATATGTCCCAAACTATGGATTATGTATCCACATGTTATAATTTCTAGTCGTGATTTATGTGAAAGTTATTATGCCAAGTTGTGTAGAGATTGTGATTGTGATACACCTCCACCCGCATACATTGGGGTGAGGCGGCATGACCGCTTTATGTGGGGATTATGGTATAGAGATTGTGATTGTGATACACTTCCACCCGTATACATTGGGGTGAGGCGGCATGACCACTTTGTATGGGTATTATGGTATAGAGATTGTGATTGTGATACACCTCCACCCACATATATATTGGGGTGAGGCGGCATGACCGCTTTGTGTAGGGATTATGGTGTTGTGGGACTGCACCTCCACCCGCTCATATTGGGGTGAGGCGGTACGACCGCTTTGTGTATAGTTTTGATATTGTTTTGTCTCCACCTCCCGCATACATTGGGGTGAGGCGGCATAGCCGCTTTGTGTAGGTTCTTGGTACTGTGGTTATACATCCACCCGCATACATTGGGGTAAGGCAGCAGGGCCGCTTGATTAGAGTTTTGGCATTGTACGCACACCCCCACCTACATACATCGGGTGAGGCGGTGGGGCCGTTTTGTGTGAAGATGGTTACAGAGGATCTCATATTAAATCCTATAAATGTTATTGATAGCTTTTAATAAGCTTGCTATGGTTTAAACGGTTATCTTTATTATTCTATTGCCGCCCTGGTTCATAATATTCATCTTGTATTTCTGAATTCTTAGATTGGTGTTTAGTTTTCATGCTAGTACTATTCCCTTTTGCCGGGAGCGCTGCATCTTTAAATGGATGCAGGTGGCTCTACAGCAGGATATATTGATCAGTGATAGCAGTACACGTTCTTCCCAGCTGACTTGGTGAGCCCCACTTCATCCCGGGGTCATGTATCGTTTGTTCTTTGTGTATTTTGTTTGAGGTATAGCCGGGGGTTTGTTGCTGGCATTTTTATATTACTCTTTTATTCTACTTAGAGGCTCCGTAGACAGGTTGTGGGTTATGGTTGATGTTGGGGAATTGAACTAGAAATATTGGTATTTGGAAATCATGTTTTTCATTAATTCTATAAACTCGTAACATTTTGGAAATTATGAATGAAGCTGCTAATGAGAATGTAAAGGAAGTTGTTAATAAAATATTTTCAGTGTTTGATTAATGGAGTACATCTCCTCTTTATTTATGGATGAGTTTGGGTAGAAGGAAATCTAACGGGCTTGCTCGACCGGGTTCTCTCGGTTGAGCATCGGTCGCGCTCCTCGATTTTGGGGCGTAACAATATAGGATTGAGCAAAGTAAGTTCTTGAATCCAGAAATCGGAGAATGGATTCGCGATTAGGATAGACATATTCTAGTTGCCTTACTTGGTTATTTTTGCAGGAAATAAACATGCGTTCTTGTCAATTTTGATTCTATAGGCATATAGTATTAGGTTGGCTTGAATAGGCGAGCGAAGCGTCGAAAGAACTTCGCGAGCATAAAAAATCTTGCTAATTAACGGATTAGATAAGTCAAGTGATTACATCAATCGGAAAAACGCAATAGGAGAGACGTTAATGCCATAACCCTAGAATATCCCTATCTCATTGAATTCTTTCCAAGTGTTTTTTGCTTTACTTGCGATCTTATTCTTCACACTCGAGCATTAATTATATAAATAGCTTGGATTGGATAATAGTTGATCATAAATCCTCGTGGGAACGATACTTTTTTATCACTTTATTTCTTGTCAGCCACATATACTTGCATGTGCGTTTGGACCCAACAAGTAACCTCGACAATGAAAAATACAACATGCAATAACAACTTCAACTAAGGCATATAAGAATGAACTTGACAACGAAAGATAGAGCAAATAATAACAACTTAAATTAAATGCTTATAAGTAACTTAAGAGTCTAAATCGGTAAATTTTCACATATAAGCTCGTGTACACACTCATCACCTCATGTACACGTCTTTCATATAATTTAAATATTACAATTAAACCCAGTCCTAAGAGATAGTTTCCCTCACACAAAGTTAGGCAAGATACTTACCTCAACTAGGCCAAATCAACACTTAAAAATATCCCTTAAAATTCGCCTTCGCACGGGTCAAATCTAACCAAAAATGACTTAATATCATCAAACAATGCAAGAGAACCCAATTTCGATTAATAAAGTTAAGATCTTTACACAATTCTCCAAAAGTCAACCCCGGGATTATCCGGTCAAAGCTCGAGTCCAAGGGCAAAACTCACTACCCATAACCCCACGAGTCCATATATGTATTTTGTTTTCAAATCCGAGTTCAATTCGACTCTCAAATCGCAAATTCTCACTTTTCAAAATATAGACAAAAATTTCTCTTTAAATTTCATGAATTAGAGGTTAAATCTCATAAATAATCATGTAATATAATTGCAAATTGATCAAAATCACCTACCCAATGGTTGTATGTGAACATCCCTCCTCAAAATCGCCTCCTACCGAGTATAGGGTTCTAAAATATGAAAATGAGATTAATTCTCATTTTTTCAGCCATTTTGTTCTGGTGCAGAAGTCGCAATTGCGACCCTGGGTTCGCAATTGCAAACCCTCGAAAATGCAAACAATGACTCGCAAATGCGGCGCCTGACAACCCAGGGAAATATCGCAAATGTGACCTTACCCAGCCCAAGTCTTTCTGCGCAAATGCGATCAACGTGTCGCAAATGCGATAGCTGAGACCCCACTGCCATGTTCACAATTGTGATGTTGGTACTCGCAATTGCGATAACTGGAGCACCAACACACCAGTAACCTGGAATGAGTTCAAACCAATATGAAACACGTCTGAAACTTACCCGAACTTTCGGGGTTCCACACTAAACATCCACATAAGTCTAAAAATATCATACTAACTCGCTCGCAAGATCAAAATAACATCCGAAAACCACGAATCGGACATCAAAACGCATGAAATTCAAAAGGAAACTCAAAAATCTATAGAATCACAACCAGCGTTCGATTCCTATCAAACCAACTCTCAATACACCAAATCTTACAGATAAGTTCCAAATAGCAAACGGACCTATTCCAAGTCCCAAAAATAAAATTCAAACCTGATAGCCATAAAGTCCACATACGGTCAAACTTAAAGAAATCTCTAAACCTCAAATTTCTAACTTTCGGCAAAACAAGTCAAATCAACCTAGGGACTTCCGAAATCACGATACGAATCTATCGGAGCCATCAAAACACTGTTCCGGAGTCGTTTTAATAAAAGTCAAACCTAGGTCAACATTTCCAACTTAAACTTCTAAACCAAGAACCAAAGTATCCAGATTATTTCAAAACCTCCACGAAAAGAAACTAATCATCCCCGCAAGTCATAAAACTATAATTACACATACAGGAAGCTTCAAAAGGAGAAACGGGACTTAAATACACAAAACGACCGGTCGGGTCATTACATCAACTTGCATTGTGTTTGTTTTTGCGTTTTTGTATATGTGATAGGTATGTATAAACTTGGGAAAGACGGAGAATAAAAAATCACAAAAAATTCATGCCTGAATATCTACAAAAAAAACAACATTAATGCTCGTTTTTTTTTTGGATCTGGGTCGAGTGATCTTGGGCTATACATTTGCAAACTTGTACTGGGCTATCCAGTTGCAACATCAGCTTATGGGCTATATTATTATGTCATTCCCTCAAATTAAAGTGCAGGGGTTATTTATGCGAAAATAATAATAAAATAGTTCATTATTAGGTGATAAATAATTTTAAAAAATGTTACGTAAAGATTACTTGAAGTATATTTTGTCCCTAGTACTTTTATTCCTATATCGCTAATAGGCATATTCTTATCTTACATTCTATCTCTGCATAAGATAATACATAAACTTCCACGTAACTTTATACAAGTATTATTTTATTTTGCCACTCAAACACTACATATCTATACTATATTAAAAACACGAAGGCGCTTAGCGAAATATCGTTCGTCATTTTCGCCCTTTAAAAATAGAGTTCATACTGTACAAAATAGTCATTTGACTATTTTTCTAATATATAGGAATAGTCATTCAATTATTTTTCTAATATTTAAGATTTTAAAGTTAACTAAAACTTTGAATATTAAAGTCATTCCTTAGTTGGACTGCATAAAAACTCCTAATATTTTGAAAAAAATTTACTTTCGATCTTCTTACATGATAATTTCTTGTAGTGATGCTTATTATAAGCTACAAATCTTGTAGCAGTTTGTAGTTTCCGAAAAAAGATACTCTCTCCGTTTTAGTTTAGATGAGGTAGTTTGACTCAGCACGGAGTTTAAGAAAAGAAAATAAGACTTTGAAACTTATGGTCTTAAAAGCTTAAGGGGTAAAGGCTTTGTGGGGCCATGACATTTGTGTGGTTATAAACGCTTCTCATTAAGGATAAAATAGGTAAAACGAAAAGTTTAAACTTAAATTATTTCCCAATTTAGAAATGTGTCATTTATTTTGGAACATACTAAAAAGGAAAGTAACTCGTCTAAATTGAAACAAAGGGAGTAGTTTGTATTTTTTGTTTAAGTTATAGAAGAAATAATAAAATAAAATAGTTTTGATATAAAGAAAGAGAGAAAAAGTGG
>AWOL01S0022257.1:0-2500 GCA_000715115.1 Nicotiana otophora | reverse complement strand
AGATATTTTTCAGACTCAAATACCTATGTATAAGATTTAACTTTTCCTTTGTAATTGTTGAAGGTCAATACTTGTGAGGATAGAAAAAATGGAAAATATCTGCCATTTCCTTCGATTGAGATCTTTTACACACAAAACCTTCAAGAAAAGAAAAACAAAATTCAAAATTTCAAAGCTTTAGTTCTTGTTAGTTAGTTAGTTGTTATGTAAATAAGCATAGTCCTACATAGACTATGCTTGTTTAAACGCAATGTTTTATTCCACTAGGAGAGCTACCATTTAAATGTCTTGGAGTGCCCTTGTCTTCTAAGAAACTGCCTATACAACAATGGATGCCATTGATTGAGAAGATCACTGCCAGACTTAACTGTTGGACAGCCAAATTCCTATCATACAATGGAAGACTTCAGCTACTTAAGAGAGTGGTATTTGAAATGCAAACATACTGAGCGCAGGTGTTTCTATTGCCAAAGAAGATCATCAAATTAATTGTCACAGCCTGCAGAACTTTTCCATGGACAGGAAGCAGTGAACCATCTAGGAGGGCCTTGATAGCTTGGGATACAATTTGTATGCCAATGTCAGCAGGTGGGCTAAATGTTCTTGATATTTACTCCTGGAATAAGGCTGCCTATGCAAGCTGCTGTGGGCTATAACTACAAAGAAGGATACTCTGTGGATCCAATGGATCCATAGCTTCTACATTAAAGACCAAATAGTTATGGCTATGGATACTCCTAAGCAGGCTTGTTGGCTCGTTAGGGAGAGATTTGATACTAGGGACTAGTTCATCCAAAAAAGACCCACTGATGATTTGAGCAGCTACTATAAGCAAGGAAAATTCAGCATCAAGCAGCTCTATATTGAGACAAGGCCTCAATACCAAAAGAGTCCTTGGAAAAGATTAACCATAGGATCTAAAGCATTGCCAAAATATCAGTTCATTCTTTGGCTGGCATTACATAGAAGATTAGCCACAATTGATCGACTACAGAAATGGGGAATATCAGTAACAAGTGACTGTGTATTATGTGGAAAAAACATTGAGGAGACAATGGAACATCTGATGTTTGAATGTGATTACTCGAGAATTATCTAGGCTACATTACTACAATGGATAGGAGAAAAACACCAGATAGGAAGCTGGGATGAGGAGATTGTATGGATAACAAGGAGGGCTACTAGCAAAGTCAGAGGTGATATGCTAGTGTTTCTATTTGCAGCAGTGGTCTACCACACCTGGGCAGAGAGGAACCACGGAAAGATGATAACCTGCACTCAGAGGATCAAAGATATTGTACTGGATTTGCACATCAGGGGGCAGACAAAATTCAAATGGCAAAAAGAATTAGAAAGGCTACATAGTTTCCCTAGCTAGTTTAAGTTGATTGTAAGGGTACACAACAAAGGCTAGATACTCTTAGTAGCAGGAAAAAATGTTTGGTCTATTCTTTTTTTTTTAATCTGTTTTTTTATAGGTATTAGATAGGGTCTAGCTCTAGAGTCCAATTGAGCTAGCGGGTGTAAATACTTATACTTGGTTAAATAAAATTTGACAGTTTAACCTAAAAAAAAATAGTCCTACATGGAATAGGAGTAGCGTAGATATTGTATAAAGTTATAAATAGGAATACTTGTATTATAGTTAGGATACATCAATGACATAATATTTTCCCGTGTATTATTTCTCACATGGAACCAGAGTCGTGGTGGTGAGACACATAAGAACCAGAATACAGCAGAACGTCACCGTGCCTCAATTTTCCGGTGACTTTTCACGACTGTCTAGCGTCATCTCTCTCCGTCAGTGTTGTGCAAAATCCAACACTACCACAAGATCGGTCATCATCCGGCGACCAAACCCCGCTCAACCTCTCCGGCAGAAGTAGCCTCACGCGCCCTTACGCGCCGTCAGACGCTATGGTTCCGGCGAGTACGACTATTTCCAACCATTTTTTGGAGAAGTTCCTTGAGGACAGTTTGCTCGCCTACTAATTCCGACTCTACCCATTCATCACATTCCAACAACTTTTTTATTTTCCGGCGATTGTTTCAGTTTCCGGCGGCTACTGTGTATTTTTTCTGTTGCTTGTTCATTGTTTTTGTGACCTAACACAATTTTGGACCAACTTTGCCACCAATTTTGTGACTTCGTAATTATTTGATCCAATCATGTCTCTCGGACTTGATGCTTTTGGCTCCAAGAACAGTGGAGTTGGAAATTNAACCCCGCTCAACCTCTCCGGCAGAAGTAGCCTCACGCGCCCTTACGCGCCGTCAGACGCTATGGTTCCGGCGAGTACGACTATTTCCAACCATTTTTTGGAGAAGTTCCTTGAGAACAGTTTGCTCGCCTACTAATTCCGACTCTACCCATTCATCACATTCCAACAACTTTTTTATTTTCCGGCGATTGTTTCAGTTTCCGGCAGCTACAGTGTATTTTTTCTGTTGCTTGTTCATTGTTTTTGTGACCTAACACAATTTTGGACCAACTTTG